>JANHAO010011087.1:0-17245 GCA_026873985.1 Saraca asoca | reverse complement strand
AGATTGTCACACACATTTTTCTTGATATGCATGACATCAAGATTGTGATGCAACATATTAGTCTCCTAATATGGAAGTTGGAAGAATATAAACTTCTTCTTCTATTGTTGTGAGTTAACCTCATTATTATTTCCATAAGTTCGCTTCCTTTTAGCATCTCCTTGTATTAGCTTCCTAAATGTAATATTAATGTTCTTTACTTGTCTGAAGATTTTTGTGCCTAACATTGCTTTTGGATAGTTTCTAAACTATTGACTCCCGTCTAATCAAAGTCTCATTAATCAATATTTATGATTTGCTCCAAGAAAATGGTGATGCCCCTAAAAACATCATTTTCTACTATAAGACAAATGCAATGGAATAGCATTGAAGTAACAAGTCGAGCAAGCTAATCTAGTGTGTGTATTCCAGCAAGACAGGGTACCAAGCCCTGGAAAATCACTAATCATCCACATTAGTGCCACCCGCATTTTGAACATTTTGCACATTGAGACATCGTAGGCATCCACATCCTCCATCCATAACTTCTTCAACTCTTTTATAAGAGGTTGCTAATAGACATCAAGGTCATTCCTTGGCATTCATTTACCCAAAATGATCATTGAGAGAATGAAAGAAGTTGGATTCATACACATCCATGATGGCAAATTGTATGGTATTAAAATTATAAGCCAAATGCTATAATTAGTACTCATGGTTCTAAAAGGATTGAATCCGTCAATGGCTAGACTTAGGCGAACACTCTGAAGATCCAAAGCAAATTCTGGGTGAGTTGCATCAAACTTCTTCCACGCTTCAGAGTCTCTTGGATGCCTCATCCAACCATCATTACAATTCCCAGTTACATGCCAACTTATATGTTTAGGCATTTTAGTAGACATAAACAACCTTTGCAACCTTTGTTTAAGTGGAAAGTAGCATAACACTTTTACAAATTGTTTCTTCTTCTTACCAATTACCTTTTCCTTCTATCTAAATATCTGACATCTCTTACATGTTTCCCTATTCTCATCCTTACCCTAATACAATATGTAAGCATTTGAACAAGTGTGTATCTTTGTGTAATTGAAACCAAGTTTAGTGATGGTTCTCTTAGCCTCATACAAAGAACTAGGTATCTTAGCATGCGTGAATGCATTCTTCAATAATTCCAAGATTATTATGGCTTTATCTATCATGCAACACAAGCACTTGATGTGATACAATTTTATTAGAAAAGACAGTTTGATGCACTTCGTACACCCTTCATAAAGTTCTTGATTTCCATCGTTGAGTAACACATAAAACTTGACAATGACTTTATCCTTACCCTAATACAACATGTAATCATTTGAATAAGTGTGTATCATAGTGTAATTGAAACCAAGTTTGGTGATGGTTCTCTTAGCCTCATACAAAGAACTAGGTATCTTAGCATGCGCGAATGCATCCTTCAATAATTCCAATATCATTATTATGGTTTTATCTATCATGCAACACAAGCACTTGATGTGGTACAGTTTTATTAAAAAAGACAGTTTTGAGTACTTCGTACACCCTTCATAAAGTTCTTGATTTCCATCGTTGAGTAACTCATAAAACTTGACAGTGACTTTATCCATTATTTACCCCTACATCTTGTCATTATTACTAACATCTCATCATTATTATTAACATCTTCATCAAATGAGTTACCTCGTTGTCATCATGGAAACTATCAAACACAAATGCATCATTGATCATGTCTTTTAAAGGACATTAAAGACCTATATTTTGAGAAGTTTCAACCACATGTGTTCTACTAGAAGATTCTTTAGGTTTGTTGCATTCCCCATAGCATATACACTTAGTGTATTCAACTGGAAATTGCTTTCGAGACAAGTGGTCATACGTTTCAGCTCTATTCAACCATTTTTAAATTTACAACTACGACATGAACATATTATTCTTCCTTCAATGGATTGTCATTGAAATGTGAAATCAAGGAATTTGTTCAATCCTTCTTTATACTCTTCTATATTCCTTGACCAACTAATCCATGATTTATCCATATCTATGAGTTTAAAACACAAGGAAGGCACTATTAGAGGTAAGAAAAGGAGCCATAATGGCTACCTTATCAAAACTAGTAAGCATGAAAACTTCTAGTTGCTGGCTTGGATTCACTATGGAATTTCAATTTTATCAAAACTTTAGACAAAATGTGCCTACATATGATGTCTTAGGTGTTGTGCTCATGCAAAAGCAAACTAATAAGATGCAAAAGCAGAGCATGCATGGAATATATAGGCTCAAACAAAATTCAAAACAAACTAATACAAGTCCATGAAAATTCATTTTATTGCATATGGTATATTGGTATTTCCTATGTAACAAGCACGTAGAGTGGCTAAGTGCTATAGCTACAAAGAAGCTACCTAACAAACCTAGAAAATTAATTACAAGAGAAGAAATAATTAGTCATAATTAGTTTGACATTTTAAATAAATGAAACTGGTATCACAAGATAAATTTCTACATACCCTAAGATCAGCCTTAGATATACAAGGAGATAATCCCTAATAAAGTAGGAATTGTACCCAAATTACCCTTGCAGTCAAAAAGACATTTTAGTCCAATGCATAAAAGTTGAAAATTAAAAACAAAAAGATAAAATTAATCTATTTTCTCTATATTTCCTAGGAGTTCTTAAGCTTGTTATATTGTGTGTGTGAATTAGCTGATATGTCAAAAAGATTTTGCACTTCATCTAGACTTTTGGGCATCATTAAGAAAATGTAGAGTATTGCAGGCAACTAGGTATACATCTAGCTCAGATTTACTACATCATTTTGATTAAATACAAAAGCTCATAAAATACATTTTAGAAATTAGTACCACCAACCTCGAGTGAAAAGTGAGTATCACATGCAAATCATACTTTATTATCAAGATTGAGGTTGAGTTGATACGTAACCAACAAATGCTGAGCTTGATTGCAACCAAACTTGAGGAATTAGGAAGCAGCGCAGGAATAAGTAAAATTGTGATAGAACTTCCAATATAATTAAATGGTTGGAATTTTTTTTTTTTAGAGGTTATTCTAAAACATGTTATGAGACATACATTTCATGTTGGATTCTTACACGAAATACAAAGTTACATTTTAGGATAGGTTACAAGGAGTGCCCATAAATTCTTTAAGATGCAAGAATTTCATTTCTTACCTTGGACTCACTTAAGAAATATGAATTGACCATACATTAGCAATAAGCAACTTTTGTATACCATCCAACAAGTGGTACTATTCCATGTCTCAAGATTATCATTGCATTGCGATAATTAGTAACAGCACAAAATTACAGTTGCAAATTACAGACCATAATTTTGACTTTGACCTCAATAGGGAAAGTAACTTGTGTGTGCGAAAGATGAGAAATAGGGAGTATGGGGAGCCTTACTCATTTCTCGACCATCCACTACTTCTGCTATCTACCCAAATGTCACACAAAGTAAAAATGCTGTCATAAAAGCTGCCAACATACAAATAAATATTATCATTAGGTTAGAAAAACCTTCCTAAATATTTTATTTTCATCAGCAATGATAGACTAAATCATAGATGAGTTTGATAGTTAATCTCTTGTTCTTGCTAACAATAATCCATTAAATAGTTTGAGCAAATCTAATTACTTGAGCAATAATCCATAATTTATGCGAATAGAGAAAAATTTTATTAGAATTAAGCTCGAATATTCCAAACAGCACATATCAGATTCAATTAGTTGTGTGTGTAGGTTGAGCTTCTTATGATCAATCAAGCTCAGTATTTGTTGGTTAAATATCAACTCAACTTCAATCTTGATAATAAAGCACCAGTAAGAGTCTTGAAGACTGCTATTGTGGCTATGATTGAAACTAATAACCTATTTGACCATGTTGTTTAAAACAAAAAAATTTTAAAAAATAAATAAATAAATTTTTTGCTGGTGTATCAACTCAACTTTAGAAATAGTAAAAACCTTGCAACCAAACTTGAGGAATTAGGAAGCAGGGCACGAATAAGTAAAACTATGATAAAACTTCCAATATAATTAAATGGCTGGAATTTTTTTTTTTTAGAGGTTGTTCTAAAACATGTTATGAGACATACATTTCATGTTAAATTCTTACACGAAATACGAAGTTACTTTTTAGGATAGGTCACAAGGAGTGCCCTTAAATTCTTTAAGATGCAAGAATTTCTTTTCGTACCTTGGACTCACTTAAGAAATATGAATTGACCAAGAAATAAGATAATAGTATTCTCTTTACAAATGCTCTTCCAAAACAATTGTATATGAAATAATTGGCTATGAGCTGCTTTAGTTGGTATAACTACCATGCCACAAAGCACATATTTAAGTTGGACTCTAACTTCAAATAAAATAAAACTAAGGATATTCCATTTATGGTGTGCAGAACATATTATTTAATCACTAATAAAATGCAAGTTGATAGAGATAATAGATTAAGGAGACAACTTGCTTTACTTTCCCTGGAAGCTTTTTGTTTGATATGTAAATTATGAATAAAAAGTTCTAAACAAAATTATAATCTAAATTAGTGCAACTGTAAAGCGAGATGCTTCAGCTGTATCACTAATTGGCACAAGCAAATTAGGGAAGATAAGACAGGATTTAATTTTGATCTCAATTTACTCAAAATTCTTTCCTCAAAATAAACTAATTCATCATCTCTTTTCAATTTCTTACAAAGTACCACACCAAAATGAAGGCCTACATACCTCTGCTTAATCACAACGCAAAACGCAGCAGCATAGATAGCAAAACAATTGTAAAATAAATGGCATCAAATTCAAAGTTCAAACATAATAAATATGGGAAACCTTCACCAATTATTTTATTATAATTGACTGAACGATTATAATTGAATTTCCATGCAATTGTGTTAAAGACAAAAATAAAACTGTACTTGTATAAATTTTTCTTATTACAAAAATTTTGTCTACATGGTTTTGGGTATCAGCACTAAAAGCCTCACCTTATCTTAACTCGGCTCACGAAACCCACTTTCTGCATAGTCTTAAAACCCTAGAAAATTTTAATTGAAATGAAAGAAAAAGTAGATAAGCTCTGTGCAAATTGATCAAGGAAATGGTAAAGATGTGAATTTGAATGTAAAGATGTGAAATTACAGTGCACACAGCGTATCAAGAGACCAATTTACTAACATAATAAATACAATGGTGCATCAAAATTACTTGAGGTACATAATAAACTAAGAGAGTTGAGAAATTCTCATTCTACCTTCAGCCATGAACCAATCTAATGTTCATTGAGGTCACCAATGTTTCCTTCAATATATATGCTCAAAGTGTGGCTAAGCTCATGTCAAGACACTAACCGAAAAAAATAAAACAATTACCTCAATAAAAAATATGCATTCTAACTCTTGTACTAGACTGCAGAAATAGATTGGGAGTTAACAGTAAACAAATAAATGAGGCTATTGTACTAGATCAAACCAAATCTGATAATAAATAATCCTTGCTTTCTCTCTAGAAGACATCGTAGTTTCTCCCACCAATGTATTTATTTCCTTCTGCTACTTTGTCTGAAACCTCTTCGCATAGTGGGAGAAAAGTCAGCCTCATGTTTTAGGGGGGTATAGTATTCACAAGTAACATTTATAATTTTGTTGTATACATCTACGCTATTTTTTGTCTCTGAGCTGGACATGAATCTCTTGAGCTTTACTTCAGAATTAAAAAGCTCAATTGTAATTCTGGGACCATAGTTCATGCAGGGCTCTCTTGAATTTTCAATTATGCATTCCAAAAACAAAGTTTAGAAATGTATGTCGGGTTCTGGTTTCTTTTAATTCTTCAAATTGACAATTGTTGAGTTAAAATTGGACTTTGGGAGTATAAGAATGTCTATAGTCAGTCTTACAGTCAAATATTTCATATCTTTCATTATTAAAAGAATGTTGAAATACTTATCACATTAGGTACTTGACTACAAAAATATAGGTGGCGGGTGATTGAGAGAACTTATTTTTTTTTTTTTTTTTTTTGGGCTTTTCGTTTTGAAGAATGAGTTCAGTTTGAACTTTATGTTAGAGTCTTGTACGAACAATAGTTTGTTTGTTGAAAAGTGATGTTGAGGAGTGTTGACAATAAAGACAGCAACAGAGACCAGAGAATATGGGTTCTCTGGAGTACTGAATAAAGAGAGACCATCCAGTACTTGAAAAGATCAAAGGGTATAGCGTAGACTAGTGACACAAGATAATTTTGAAAATGACTGCCCATAAATGGTTAAACTTTTAATTTGTGTGGGACGTGGAAGACTTTGTTAATGTCACCACAGGAGATATAAAAAAGAAGTAGAACTCTTGCCTTCTAACTCCCACACTCTTCTCACTGTCCTTTACATGTCACCATATTCTTTCTTTAAGCGCCCAAACCAGTCAATATTTAGTCCAAGTGCCTTAAAACATGGAGGGAAGATAAGACCAGCAAAAAAGGGGAGCTCAACCCATAAGAATGAGAATGAGAGCTAACCCAGACAATTTTTTTCTACTTAATTCTCTTGTTTTATTTCTCTCACACCTAGATATTTTATGAAAAAGAGACCTTTATATTTGTTGTTAGTACAATGAGTAGAGTGAGGTACACTTGCATGGGTCTTTACCTCTGGTCACATCATCACTTTTCACTGCCAAACTTTGTCCTGTTTTGGCAATTACACTCAAACTTCATCTTCCCCATCTTCTTCACTTAGCCCTTGGTTCTTCTTTAACTCCTTCAGCTAGAAAACCCTCTGTTTTTCATCTTCTCCCTAGTTTATATACAACTAATACTTTCCTCACTTTCACTCTTTCTCCCTCATTGTAATACTTAACTCTCAATTACTTGTGCTTTTCTGATTTATCTGATCAAACTTTTTCAAAATCATGTCACTCATTAATGCACCTTCTTTCTTGTCTTTCAACATTAAATCTCCAACACAAATGCATTCTAATTGACCTAAACAAAGCAAAGTTTTAACATTGCTGAAAGTTAAGTACCAATTGAAACTTACTGAACTAAAACTAGCTCAATCAGATTGCATTTTTCATAATTAGATCCCTGGTTAATATACAACTAAAATTTTCTTTAATAAAAAAAATAAAATAATTATAAGGTATATTACATTAAGTAGAAGCAAAAAAATCTGTTACTGAAAGCAAAGTCCTCATCATACAAGCAACAATTCCTAAGTCATAAAAGCATATGCACAATGAAAAGGTCGAAAAGCAAACTCACCAAACGAGCTTTCGATTGCTACTAGCAGTAAGGTGGAGAGCCAATGGTAGAGTAGGAGGAGCAACAATGATTACTCAAGAAATCGCCTCTAAATGATAATAATATAACAGCGATTATCCTAAGAACCACCTTTAAATGATCGCCCAGGCCAAAATCTAACAACGGTTAAGCAAACCACCGCTAACATGACATTTAGCAGTGGTTCGCATCAACCTCCTCTAATTAACTGCCACCAAATTGCACCTTTTTTATAGTGTGACTAAAGATTTCAAGCACAATTATTATTACAAAACAAGACATTTGTCAAATTCAATGATCTTTGTACCCAAAATAATGGTAAGTAAACTAATTTATTCAAATAATTACTGAGTCCAAACATCAAAGTTAATATACGAAGAAATCATATATCCTAAATTAAAACCATCTACTATAATTTCTTGAAGATAATAATATATTTTTTCTTTTAATTAAATTCAAGGATTTGGTCTCTCTCAATCACTAGTACATTGTAAACACTTGAAATCTCAAAATTATCTTAGGCTATAGGGCCTTATATCAATTGCTAAGACTTCAATCTACAACGCTATCTGCCAACACAGTACCAACTAACTATCCTCATAGCTAAAGTCTAATTGACCTTAGATATATTATATGCGCTGGATAGCTCCAAGACCATTGAAAGGCTCAAATAGATCTAATACTTTTTACGAAAAAGGGGGGTCCATATGGCCTACTGCAAGGTGTTATTGCATGGGATAACATAATTGAGAAAATTCCATTTATGAAGTGCAAACAATAAAACAATTTTCTAGTGCATCATGGACAAACGTAGTCTAGAACATAAAGGTTGTTAATAAGAGGGATGACACAAGAAACATGGATGAAAATGGCCTTGGAACTAACTCGTAGTTTGCTCATTTGTTTTATAGCTGGGTCAAGGTTTATATCCTCCCAAAGTTGAATCTTATGAAAAAAAAATATTAACTTATATTTTGCATAGTAGTTTTTTTTTTAAAATTGTACCATCTTGCGAGTTCATTTCAAAGTCAACGAAAGATCGAAAACAAGTCCAGTCAAACTCCTCATTCAGGCGTTCTTAAGATTTTAGAAATCCGCTCCTTAAAGCATCATTTCTATAGGCATGAACACAAGATAAGATTAAGTGATAGTTATAAACATTAGCATACAATTCATGGGTTGTGGAGATCTATGACATGTCTTAGAGTATGCATCAGCAAATCTTCATTCATGCTTCATGCACATTAACATGATCTTGGTATGTCTATCCTATTTTGGCAGTTGGAGACCTCTAATCCTTGCACCTAATTTCTAGACTATGCTTTGATACCACCTTTGTCATGACAAGACTCCTGGCACGTGACCGATGTAAAAGGTTACCTAAGGGTGGCTTGTTACAAGCTTGAACCACATGGTAGAACTCTAGATGCTATACATTTTCCTATATAGGAAGCATTTTGATAATGATAAATTACATAGGACAAGATGGATAGGTGTGACAAACCATGACACATTTATTGAAATGCTTGTTCATATTTCTAGCAAAAATCTAGTCAAGTCTCTCCTATTTTTCAGGCCCTAGGCCATAAGTCAATACAACAATTGATGGCTACACACTCTACTCAAGACCTGTGTAAACCATCAAGTGCATCATAAAGCCCAGATACATCAATAAACACAATCCACTAGGCAAACAATCACATATGCATATGCAAAAGATTCAACATAGCAACTACAAAAATACCTCCAATAAAATGCCTTCATGTTCCACAAAAGTGGCCTACACAGTCAGAGTGCAGGCTTAAGTTCAAGTGAATGAGGACAGATAGCAGGGTAGCCTTGGACTCTAAAAAGTAAATTTTAGAGAAAATGGAGAAACTCGATAAGTGAATAAGCACAAAAAAAAAATCTAGTATAAACATATGGACATACTCATTTATAAATTGTCTTGTAAATCGGAAATTTCAATCTCAAAACATTAAAACTCAAAATCCATAGCCATCAAATCTACCACTTGTAATGAATATATCAAAGCAAGGTTTAAAACTAATATGAAAGTTGAAACTAGATAAGAATTAGCTTTCACACCTTAAAGTTTCTCCCAAACATATAAGATAAAAAAATGGCAAGTAATTTTAAATATACTCTTTAAAATGAAAAATAGATAAAATACCTCATACTTTTAAGAATACATATGTCATAAAAAGACAAAATCTCTTTATATATGGTTAGGATCCAATTGTGAGTTCCTATAAATAACCTTGCCTAATAGATTTCAGTCATCGTCATTCACCTTATTCTTTTAATAGATATTCTCCCCTTATCTCTCAACTGAATTCATTTCTCATTTCAATTCTATTCACAAGTACACTTGGAGGTTTTCTAAAGAATTTTTCAAGGATCCAAGAAAAAGAGTGCAACCTAAAACCAAGAAGAAGAAATCCTTTCTTTAAACAAAATTCATTTGCAATTGAATCAATATCAATACAACAATTCATCATTTATCATTTCAATCATATTTTCACAAGGTTTGAAGTAATTCAAATCAAAACATATGAAACAAATTGGCTTCTAGGTAATCCAATAGTGCTAATCCCACAAGATTAAGCTTTCAATACCAAAATCATACAAAGTATAATGTATCATATCTAAAACATAAAGTTTCAAGTGTAAAACATTCATAGGAATTCATCTAGTTTCAAATTTTCCATATAATATAAGTTCAAGTTTAATTATCTCAAAATCTTACTATTGTAATACACAAATTTTAAAAGAGGTTGAATTATCCACTCACTTGCCAAAATGGCTCACAACCCCACTGGGGTCATCACAACAACACGCACAACTCTCTATTTCAATGTAAGTTCTCTACCTTATCATAGCTAAACTCTCAAGTCAAGCACAGCATAGGTACTAACATTCATTTAATAACCAGCAAACCTAACATTCCATCCACAACAATCAAGTAAAGCCATTTCATTACTCCAAGCAAATAAAAAAAATTCATAATACAACTTAACTATTCACACTTAGCTCTACTAATCACTTGGAGTTATAAAAAGGAAGATAGTAATTCATTCATCCACTATCTATTCTTTGGTCATAAGATCCTCTCCTAAAATGAAAACTCTAGTCCTAACCATCTCCATACCAATTTTACAGCTTTAAAAAACTCATTGTTCACTAGATTCAACTCATACCTTTCAGTAAATAAATTTAGGAATTTGAAATTGTAAATTAAAAATAAAATTCATCACACCAAAAATAACACTTTTAATTAGAATGCAAAAATTATCTCACTCACAATTTACAAGTCATGAATCATGATCCCAATGTGCTCAAGCAACTTCACAAAAAAATTTGGATCAATTATAAGCTTTAAACTTAACCTAAAATTTGAATGCTTATTATATTACACATAAAAATCATATTTTAAAAATTCCCAAATTTACCCAAGTTAGCTACTAATATGGATTCAATTTTTCCTAACTACAAATAAATTTCATTTGCGCCACATGGATGATTGCAATAAGTTTGCTAATTCCAATTCCCTTATCTTATGACTGCAAAATAATAAAATTTTATGTTATACAAAGCCATAGCAAAACAAATTATAAGGTAGTGAGTTATTCACCCACAATTGTCAAGCTCATTTGAGCTTAACTTTAGATAGTCCAAAGTTCATTAGTTTCTCCAAGCTTCAAGATGATGCATTGGCTTTCCAATCTCTAAAATGCATAGTGAGCTCTCCAAGCTTCTTAAGAACCTATAGAAATAAGAATGTGATTCTTCTATTAAATACTCAACCTTACTAATTAAATTGATTCTACACTAACACTAACTTGCGAATGCTTAGGCTCTTCAAATTAAGAGTCATTACAATGGTCTTTACCTAGAGCTCCTTTCATTGAGCTAAAATTCTGCTACAAGTCCTTCTAAACTTTATCAAGCTCATACACATTTGTAGCTTCAAGAAAGCAATTCCTAATTTCATTAAGATTAAGTTAGGGTTTGAAGATAATGTCTTCAATTTACTAAGGAAATCATAATGTAAACTAAAATTGGTTGCATGGGTCAGTGATTCAACCTCCAAATAGTGTATTCATAGCTCAAATTGAGTTAGATCCTTGGCTAGTCTTGTTAGGTTTGAAGGCCCCAAATAGGACAATCCTAAGGCAAGTGCTAAAATGGAACTTAGGTGAGCTACCTAACATTGCACAATCCAGTGGAAGCATGCTAGTTGTCACAAGTCGGCCTTGTGAACAATTTTAGGGGCAAATGTGTTTGGTTTGACACAAAACTTTGTGAAAAAATCAAGCATGGTATAAAGGCCTTATGGCTCAAATTTGGGAGCAATCCAGCTTGTGTACTAATTTTTTGATTTTCCCCATTTTAGAGGTATTCTTGTAATTTTGGCAGGGTTCGCATGTCTAGTGTGAGTCAAAAAGCACATGGCCATATTCCTTGCATTTTTAGCTTCACATCCATATAATATGGTGCAAAATCTCCACCCAGAGCTTTAAGAAAAGGCCTTATGTCAACTCACCAAAATGTATGTCTACTCCTAGCGGATGGCCTTTAGCACAAAATTCTCTTTAAGGGGGGAAGTATTAGTAGCTTGTTAGCCACTTAGTTGGGGGCTTATTGGGGCCCTGTCAGGTGATCTTTCGAGACTCGTTGGCACTCAGTTTGTAGGGATATAAAGTGGTGTTTGGCTTGAAGCCTCCCCTATACACTACAATCTATGTAACAAGGCATATATCAATAAAATGGAGTTTGTCCCTCCTCCTATTTGATTGTCCCTTTATTTTTGCCCATTGCACCTTAGAGGCTGCTTATGTGGGATGCTCTTAAGGCTCACTTGTTTAGTTTGCATTAGTGCTTTAGTTTACAGGTTTATGTTGCCTTCGAATTTATTATACATATTCTCAATGCCCCGATATCTATCCAAGTGCGGCCCAAGTTTATGAGAAAGGATGGCATATTGGCTAAGAGTGGCAATATGTGTCACATAATTTTGGCTAAGGAGCTGTTGGCCCATGACAATTGGTATCAAAGCCCAGTTGCTAAAGAGTAGATCAGGTGGCCACACGAACTTGACTTCACACCAAGTGCTAGTCTTGCTAAGTGCCCAAGTTCTCGCCAAGCACTCCGAGAAGTAGGCAGGGAAAATAAGTAGGCAAGAAGACATGCTGACAGGGCGAATCAACTTGAGAGTTGGATGTGGGGATGAGTTCTCATTATATCAAAGTGGACAATTAGGTTAGATTTGGCTTGTCTAGGCTTATGAGGGTTGTAAATAGAGTGAACATTTTTCACATTTATGATAAGATGCTATCAAAGACTTGGCCATAAGGGTAGCTAGAGATTGAAATGGATGTTGAGTAAGGCTATGAGAATGTTGCAACTGAGGGAACATCATTGGTGCATTAGGTGAGTGCATATGCAGAAATCAAAGGACTTGTTATACAATTGAGACATTGATTATGCACCCATTCATAAAAGCATTTGAAAGAATGCCAACCACTCAAGCGAGTGAGTAAATTGACGGCTTATCCAAAGAAAGGAAGCCCCAAGAAAAGCTCTATCTTGCTAAACAAGCTTGACCATGTCCATAAGAGACTTAAGAATTGTTAATGGAGCCTAAAGGGCAAAGACACGGTTGTCCTAGAGAGCGTGACCACAATAGGCAGTTGACACATCCTATGGGATAGCACATTTTTAGTGATGTGTCGAGAAAACTAATCTTTATTAGAGGAGTCCAAAATCATATCTAGAGGCTGAAATATCCAAAAGGATGCATCAAGTGAGCAAATCTAGTGGGAGAAGTCCAAGACTATGTCAAAAGGCATGGTCACATTTACGTCTAGAAGGACACATCGAGAGGTTGACTCTAATGGGATGAGTCCAAGACTATGTTAGAGGGTATGATCACTTTTGAATCGAGTAGCAAACCCAAAAGGGAACAAGATGATCTAGAAGGGATCCATCATGCATAACTTGTGGATACAAGAAGCCTGTTACAATACTAATCCACAAGATTCAAGTTAAGGTGACCGAGAAAAGTTATTTGAGATGCTAGAGAGCTAGCATACATTAGTCACATGACGGCAGCAATGATACTTGATAAATGAGAAAAATACACATTATTGTGATGATCATTACCTCTTGATTTGTTATTAATTTGTGATTTTTCTATGCTTTTGTATTAGTTTTGTGTCTTTGTTCTTCGGTACTACTGTGTCTTTTATTCTTCTTTGTAGGTGAGTAAAAAGGCTTGGAAATATGTATGAAAGCAAGAGTTCAAAGCACATTTGTACTAAAAAGAAGCTAAGGATGTAGATGAGAAAAGTTCAAGTCAAAACATGAAGAAAGCTAAAGAATTTCAAGAGGCCAGCATAGAACATGGCTGTGTTTTGTGCAGCACAGCCGTGTTCTATGCAAAATCAGCAAAAACTTCTAGAATGCATGTAGAACCATCCAGCCCAAAACACGGCCAACCCGTGTCCCAAACCACAACCATGTTCTAGGTCCTGTCAAGCTATAAATAGGGCATTTCAGCATGATCAAAATCATCCTCAGCCATTCTCTCTATTCTCAGCCATCCTAAGGCATCCCTAGTCCTTCTAAGGATCATTAGATAGTTTTAGGATTCTTTATTTTAGTTTCATGTTTTTCTTTTATTCTTTAAAGTTCTTGCAAGTTTTACTTTCTTTTCATCTATTTCAGTCTTCTTCTTTTCTTCAGTTTGTTAAACATTATGCAGTTCTTTACATTAATGAATTTGATCTTTATTTTCATTTTGTCTAAGTAGATTCTTATCTAGGATTAGGAATAATCCAATTATTGTTTCCTATTGCTATTACATGATTTGCTTTTATAATTGCCTGATATTAATTGGTTTAATTGTTGCATGCTTGTAGTTGTAGCTTGATAAAATATATGGCCAGTATTTTTTCTAATCTTAGGTAGATAGTTGAAGTATCAAAATGAGAAGATTATCACCAGAACTCAACAACTGAATAAAGAGATTTTAATCACGAAAGTAGATAAGATTTCTTTAGGATTTGAATTTGGTTAGCACAGATCTTGAAGGGTTTAAATTGATGTAAACCACAAATAGGTTAAGAGTGAATACTATTATTAGACCTTGAAAGAGGCTAGTAATGAATGCAGGCTAAACCATCCCCAATAATCTAAGTAATTATGATAGAAAAGAATTTACATTAGTTATAGGAAAATCATAATTGTGGTAAATCCTAATCCTAGGTTTTTTAATAATTGAATTTAGTTTATTTATTATTGTTTCCTTTTATTATTTCTTTTTATTATTTGCAGCACTTTTATTTGATTTAGGTAACTTAGATTGTAAAACTCTAGTAGTTGGTACAGAAATCCCTGTAGGATTCGACCTGTATTTACCAATCTCTACTACAGCTACGCTGTGCGCTTGCAAAATAAACAATACATCAATACTCAAGTAGTGAGCTAATGCTACACAGTCACTTAACAGAGTAGCGGCAATGACCTTCAAGTGCAAGAGTTTGTGGAAAACTAGAACCAAAGTGATGGATAATTCATTGTTTAACCCTATTGGCCATGATAGAGGGGGATACCATGGAGGTACCACATTCGTGCATTCGTAGAGGCATTAGTCAGGTGCTAAGTCCTCATTTGAGGGGCAGTATTATTAGAGTAGTAGAGTAAGCAAACTTGTGAGCAAAGATTGGAACTAGCAAGCAAGCCATGTTTTGTTGGCAAAAGGTGATACTCCTACTCAAATAAAGCATGGGATACTTGAGTTAAAGTGATGGACTACTCTATGCATTACCCCTTTTCGAGTAAAAGTGGGGGAGCCATCAAAAGCAAGTTATGGTAGCCTAAACATCAGAAGATGTTGAATAAAAAGGGCTTGAGGGCACCAATCTTCACAAGAGTGGCTATGAGGGTCGTGATACAAGATTGTATCAACTCCATAATGCCCACACTAAAGAGTGCAAACTTATGAGCGGTCATGAGGACCAAGATGCTAGTAAAGCATCCAGCACTAGAGAGTGCAAATTCAGGAGAAGTCATGAAGACCATGGTGCTAGTGAAGCAGCAACTCTGAAATACCAGTACTAAAGGGTGCAAACTTAGGAGAGGTCATGAGGACCATGGTGCTAGAGAAGCATCAACTCCGAAAGGGGTCATGATGGCTGAATTACTAAAGGGTACCAATTTAAGAGAGGGTCAAAGGATCTAATTGAAGGGTTTAGCAAAGTGTAAAGGATGATCGAACCCAATGCAAGCAATCTTGGAAGCAAGGGATCAGTCTTGTGTCTCACATTGGCGTTATAAGACATTAGATATGGGACATCTTTGGTAGTAGAGTCTCGAGCTCTAAGCTGACGCACATGCTACAGAGGTAGCAAACTAAGGGCAATGAAGGTAGCAATCCAAATTAAAGGCAATGGAGTTAACGAGCCAAACTAAGTGCTATAGAGGTAGTAATCCAAACCGTGTGTTACAGAGGTAGCGAAAGCCAAATTGAAGGCTTGGACTGAGAAAGCCATATTGAGAGCTACAAAGGTAGCAATTCGAGTTAAGTGCTTTGCGAGTACAGCATGCATGCAAGCTATAAAGGTAGTAAGCAAGCACAAGTTACCAAGGCAATAACACGAGAATAGTGTGCATGCAAGCTACAAAGGTATTGGAGCAAGCACCAATCATAGAGGCAATAATGTTCTCAAGCATCAAAGGGCACCTATCTTCAAGGTCTACAAAGGTATCCTTATTTTCAAGTTTTGGAGGAGACTTGTTCAAAGTCTGTAGAAGCAGCAGGATTTTTGAGTCTCAAGTTTGTAAGAGACCTAACTAAAGTCTATGGAGGCAAATATACCTTTGAGTTTTGAAGGATACTTGTCCAAGGTTTGTAGAGGCAACTTTATTTTCAAGTTTCAGAGGAGACTCATTCTAAATTCTGTAGTGTTAGTTTATGACAGGTGCCATGGAGTCAATTTGATTGAGTTCTATTACATCTATGACTATACTTTCTTTATTGATTTGGATATTATAAAGGTTGTATATTCATCTTATATTGTATATCATGTTCATTGCATAATTAAGATGAAGTCCATGGTGAGAATTCATTTAATCAATCCTGTAAAAGGGTTATGGGATTGTGAGGGTGATTATCAATGGTTAACTTCTGCACCAAAACAACACTAGTCAAGATCTAATAACTAGGCATTATTAAGATCTATTGAGACTAGACAATGTGGTATTTCTCATTTGATGAGCAGCTGACCCCATAGGCTGAGATGTAAGTGAGTTGCATCTGAATCCACATATAGACACAACTCAATTATTTTGGAGAAACATAATTGATAATTGTGATCTTGTTTGACCCATTTGAAGATGCTATATGGAGCTACGTCATTAGTTAATCTCTAATAGTGATCACATGACTAATCCTTTGACCTGAGATTGTGGGATATCTTTTACATGGAAGGTTATACTTTAACTAAGTCAAATATGATTCTAGCCATGAGGAAACGATAAAGGCTTGTGTTAGTATTTCTAGAAATGCAGTTAGGAATTGCCTAATCGAGATGAGATTCATTACTACTCTTTTGAGTGATATCCGATAGTCACTCAACAAATTATTTTGACGGATGAAATCCTTATAGAAGGTTGAATCATCGAGACTCAAATTGGATTTGAGTGCTTGAATTCATATGAATCAAATACTTCACAAGGTTGAGAAACTATGATTAATTATAGAGGATAACTGTCATCTATACCTTTGACAAATTCAGATATAGGTAATAAAGGGATTGTATCATGCATTGAGATCATTCACAAATAGGCTTGTCAACTTATTGACTCCTACTGAAATTTGGGTAGCTATAATGGCTTGCTAGAGTCTGCTTATAGCTTAAAGTCCAAGTGATTAATTTGGAGAAATTAATATGC
>JANHAO010011086.1:0-17209 GCA_026873985.1 Saraca asoca | reverse complement strand
TTATTTAAAAGGATTCATAATATTTTATATAATAAAATTATTTTATATTTACACATAGGATTATTAAGTGAGGAGGATTGTCCACCCACCTTTAACAACAAAATAACCTCATTTTCTTTTTCTTGAATCACACTAATTCAATAATCTAATAGCTACACTATCCACAAATTTGTCATGGTCATCATTCAAAATAGCATTCTGACCTTTATGCCAATGTTCATGTAGTTTGTTGACTGCATCTAAATTGTTACCAAATCTTCAACAGCTATTGCGACCCCCAAAACTAACCAGCTCATTCCATCCATCTCATTCACAAGGACATCAGATTACAAGATAGCTACTCCAATCGGCCATAGATCAAGAACCCCACATAAAAGCTAGACCTTCTAACTGCTTCGTCCAAATAGGTGGTTAACAATTGCCATAAAGAAATCAAAGCTTTTACTTGTAGCATCCAAGCATATCAAGGAACTTGGAAGTGTTATATCTTTCTCTTACTAATACCTATCCCTCTCGGGTGATACCAACTCTATTGTCCACCAACTTTATATAACAGCTCCCAACACCAACAAACTGACACCTTTGTTGCCTCAGCATCAAGACTATTGAAAACAAGTTCTTCTACCACTTATGTCAAGTCAAAGGAGAATAAGCTCGAGCTCAGCCAGCAAAAAGGAGAACAAAAGAAAAAGAAAGAGAAGGAAGAAGAACTACCAACGATGAAGCAAATCTCCAGTGCTAAAGAGGAAAGTCGAAACCAGCTTCGGGGAGAGTCTGGAGTGTTCATGAGGAAGAAAGCTGGCCTAGGAAATTATATACATAAAAGGAAATAGGACAAATTGCACTTTGACCCCATCAACCTTCCATTGACTTCAATAAGGTCCTTCTAAAAAATAAGAAATTATGTTATGGCCCTAATGAAAATTAAGATTTTTCATTTCGGCCCTCAATAACATTTTATTTTTTTTTTAAGGTATTACAAAACAAGTAGAAAAGAAAATGGATGGAAAAAAAATATGTAGGCCCCATGTAAAATGTTTTCTACACTCGGATGCGTGGAAAAGGGCTAGAAAATGCACAGCAATTTGATACTGTGCACTTTGCTTCTGCTTGCTGCTTCTAATCTTCAACACCACGCTCTGTTTTTGCTTATTGCTTCTTCACTTCGGCGCATTTTGCTTTTGCTTGCTATTTCTTCACACCCATCATCTTCTTCTTCAGGCCCATCAGCTACTTGTTCACATCCTCTTTCAGCTCAACTTACCAGCTTTTTCTCACTATCCGATCTCTTCTTCAATCGACTTCGATAGCTTTGAAATCACAATTTCCCTTTCTTTTAGGTGACGAATTATTTCTATTGTGTCTTTTTCATAGGTTTGGGAGCATTGTTTTAAATTTTTGAGTTGCATTATTGCTTTCTTAGTTAGAATGATGGAATTGTTATTATACTGATTCCTATTTTTGATTATTCTACTTACAGATAAGGCTGAGAGATTTTTGGTTGAAGCTGCTGGATATAGATCCCATTTGGTTGTGTTTCCGGAAGCATCTGTGGGTAGCCACGTGGTTCAACTTTCGGTCTTTGTATTGGGAACCACAGTGTTAAAAGGGTAATAAAATATTTTTTCCCTTTTATGTCCTCAATTTTCCACTCAACCAATCAACAAAATTCCGTTTTCTTTTCTTCTCATTTTCTTTCTTCCCATTTTCTTTCTTCTTATTTTCTCTCCTTTATTTTTTTCTTCTCAACCAATCAAGGGATAAGAGCATGCTAAGAGGCTAGTATCTATAAACTGCAATCACAAATTTTGCAAATTTTTATTAAATTTGATAGAAAAATCATAAAAATAATGATGTTTTATATAAAAAAAATCATAAAAATTTATAAGTATATATAGATTTTTCATATAACAGATGCATAAAAAATTACAACTCTATTAATTAAAGTTAAGTAAAAAAAATCTTTACAAATTTATATATATATAAATTATAACTTTTAATATAAAATAAAAAAAATCACAAAATTTGTACCAATGGGAATGAATTTTTTCAGAAAGCGTAGCCCTTGATATTTATTTATGAAAAAAAAAATATAAAACACCTCCTACAACTTTAAGATAATTGGATTTTCCTTTCTTTGACTTTGAAAAATTTGAAATGAAATTCTTAAATTACACAAAATTTGGAATTGTCATATATCACTCACTTAATTAACCATTTATTATATTACATAATTTTTAATAAACTTTTTTAAATAAAATTCATAATATTAATGTATATGGGTTTACCACATAATTTTTTGTATATAATTTCGTAACCTGTTCTGAATTATTTAATTAAATTTTTATATATCTAATTAAAGTTTTAGATTATATCATTTTTTTGCTTCTTATAGTTGCATTCAATTTCTAATTAGATCTCTATAGTTTAAAAGTTTGAATTGAATCCTTATATTTATTTTTTATTTCTAATTGGATACTTAATATCATTCTTCTATTAGATTTTATTAGTAATTGACACATGTGAACAACACTCTTTTAATGTGATTTAACCATTGTTGATGTAGAATTTTCATATAATTTTTATTTTTATTTAAGTAACAAATAACTTAGAGAAAATTAGAATATTTTATTAAATTATTTTATTTTTAAATAGAAATGATGAATTACTTGTTTTTAACTCCATAAACCAATGATAAATCATTGTGCATGTAGGTCAATTACTAACAAAATCTAACAAGAAAATAACATAAAATATTCAATTAGAAATAAAAAATAAGTATAAGGATTCAATTCAAAACTTTTAAACTATAATGACATAGTTAGAAAATAAGTGAAATTATAGGAAATAACAAAGTAATTTCATCTAATTTTTATTAATCATATCACATAAAAATTATATGCAAAAAAATTACAAGATAAAGCAATATACAATAATATTATGTTTTCATTTAAAAAGTTAATGAAAAATTATGCAATTCAATAAAATAATTAATTAAGTAGTTGATGAATGTTAATTCCATGTTTTCTGTAATTTAAGGGTTTAATTTTCTTGTTTACAAATTTCGAAGGGATAAAATACAACCATCTCAAAATTGAAGAGGTATTTTACATTTTTCTTCTTTCATTATTTATTTATGAGTTAATAGAAGTTTTAGTTTTTTTATAATTTTACAAATTTGTTTAGTCCTTATAGTTTTATTTTGTATAATTATATTCTAAAATTTAAAATTCTTTGTAATTAAATTCTTATTGTTAACTAATATAAATCCAACTAATAGAATACTATGTGGTTATTAAATTATATATTTACATTTTACTTTTATTGATTTATTATGTTTATTTCACCAAAATTTATTTATTAATTTTTAACTATCATATTAAAAAATTATCTTCATTATTTTATTTAGAAAAAGAAAATGAATCTTCATATTAATAACGATAAAAATATTTTTCTTAAATTATTGATAGAAATTGGCAAAGAAAAGAAATGAATTTCAACTAAATTCTAAAGTATCCTATTATTTATATTTAATATGAGCTAACATTAGAGACTTAGAGTTTGTTTGACGCAAGTAGCTGATAAGTTAACTGTTAACTATTTTACTAGCTGCTAGCTGTTAACTGTTAACTGAAAGCTAATAAGTTAGCTGATTGTATTAGAAATGTTTGGTAAAATTAGTTATTAAATTAGCTCATAAATGTAAAATGATATAAAATAATACATTGATATCATTAAATATATGAAATATATTACTTTTATTTTAAAATTGACATCAAATTAATATAATTAAGATATTCAAAATAAGAATATGATTACCTAAAATTTAATTAATTATATTTAATTATATCACATATTTATTATTTATTAACTTACTTACTAATTTTTTATTTATGTTAAATTAATGGACATAGGTTAAATATATAATGATATATGAGTTTTTTTGTCCCTTTTAACTTTATAAAAAAAGACTAAACATTGAAAATAATATAGTATTATAAAAAAATATTGTTACATAAAAGGGACTTGAGTTTTTTTTTCATAGATTATCTTTTCAAATTATTTGGTATTTATATTAATTAATTAGGAGTAGATTATCAATTAATTAAAATAAAATGGATAAATTAAAAAAAATAATTGAAAGCTCTATTTTAATAAGCTATATGTGTGTGTTTGGTGCATCAAAAAAGCTAGCTTTTAGCTTCTTGACTTAGTCAAACAGCTTTTTTTTCTATTTTAGAGATGTTTGGTGCACTAGCTTTTTAGAAAAAAAAGTTCACTTTTTAAGAAGTTACTACAAGTAACGTTTAGCTTATAAAAATGGAGCTTTCAATTATTTTTTCTAAGTTTATCCTTTTTATTTTAATTAATTGACAATCCACTCCTAATTAATCAATATAAATACCAAATTATTTGAAAAGATAATCTATGAAAAAAAAACTCAACCCTTTTATGTATCAATTTTTTTTATAATATTATACTACTTTTAATGTTTGCTCTTTTTTCATAAAGCTAAAAGGGGACAAAAAAAACTCATATATCATTACATATTTGACCTACGTCTATTAATTTAACATAAATAAAAATAAGTAAGTAAATAAATATTGACCCCAAAATCTGGTCAATAAGTTTGATTTCAATATCACCCCTAACTGCAAGTAGGATATGGCAGAAAATAGAAAAGGAAGATAATGGAAGAGAAGGAAAACAGCAAACACCAGAAGTTTTATCGTAGTCCAGCTAAAGCCAAGCTAGCCCCTACATCCACGCTGGTTTCTAATTATTCACTAAAGGATTTGTTTGTGGCAATATTCTCTCACAGTGTACAGTGTTTTCTCTATATTCCGATAGAGTTTTACATGTAAAATCTTTCTCCCTTTTACGGTGTCCACCCCTTCTTATTTATAGAAGGGGGAGGGTTACAAATGTAATTTTATCAATAATAGAATGATTATTTTAGCTATCTGGGCATTTAATGCTTGGCATCAGGTAATTAATACTAGGCAAATCATTGTTGGACTTCTAGGGAGCTAATGTGTAGGTTTAGAGGCTGAGCTATCAGTTGGAGAAATATGCCTTGGATTGCTAACTGGGCTCCGTACGTGTACCTGGCTCACTAACTTCATGACCTAGCATTGTGTGTTGGTGAGCGAGTTAGAAGCTTTGGCCTACCTCCCTATTCTTGCTCGGACGCTCTCCTTAAGGACGGTTAGGATGGTAGCCTTCTCACTGAGGGGTTGAGGGCCTTCTTAATGAGCTGCACTCCCTATCGCGGTGTCCCTTAATGTCTTCAGCTCGCATCAACAGCTCAGGATCCTCACTGAGCGACCTCGATCTCCAATCTGAGCCTTCATCTGGTTAGTTGTGCCTCTTGTTGGACCTTGGCCAGCCTGTATCATGATTTCCAGAAAATACCCATAACATAAGCCCTCTAACTCTCAACTTGCTTTACAGGCTGGGAGTTGTCACTGATCGTCAAAGCATTCATTTGCAGTTTATAAGATGGGTAAGTCTTTATATTCAGACTGTCGTGTTGTCTTTTCTGTCTTTTAGACTTTTATTTCCCTTACTTTAGGCCATACTTCTCACTGTCCGTAGTTTTCAGCCGTTAACGTGGTGACCTCATTTTTTCTGAACCGTCCAATCTAGAATAGCCAAATGTCCTTTGGGTCATTTGATGAACCCGGACTAGTTTATAAAGCCTATGAAGCTGCTCATGCTTCTCTATGAGATTGCCTGATGGATGCTTTAGTTAAGCCCTTTATCCTTTCAGTAGTTTGGCTTTCGGTGAAGTTCCTCAGGGTGTGCATGGTCTGCTGTAAAGGTTTTGGCAGTGTGAATGGCCCGTTGCATGTGGCTTTCGTAGATAACTTCTTTTGTTAGCTCCCAGGAAGTCTTGTATTGATCTTGAATTATTTCTTCATGACTTTTTTGTAGAGTTCAGCCTTGCTACCTGAATTCCTGACTCCTTTTTGAATTGCTCTAGGTTTGAGTCAGGAAAGGAATGGTTGGCTAAGAAAGTCTATAAGCAGGAGCAACCATGTTTAATCGTGCTTCATCTGATAGGAGTTTGTCTCTTGGAAACTGGTTCTCCCTCTTCCTATTGAATTAATAGCTTTAGGCTTTTACTTTATTCTTGTATGTGAGATCTTCTAATGTAAGTTTGCCTCATTGGAGTAGGTTTTTTAATAAAACTTCAAGCACTACATACATGTCTTTTGCCTTTATAAGCTTGTTATATTGTCGATCCAGTTGGTTGTCGGCAGTAACATGACTAACTCCTACAAAACTATAACTTGATAATCATTACGTGAAATGTTTAACGGGATAATCAACCCTTGTTATAAAAGTAGAATTCATGCCAATTGACTTAAGTCAATAAGTTTCAACTTAAAGGATATGTGCCATATGCATAACTGATCGATCGTGCCAGCTCGCAGAAAAATTTTATGCATGGCTAACACTTCATGGACGCGAGGTCTTAAACTTGTTTACACAAGATTTTTGTGCATGGAGCACTTCTTGGATGCGGCTCATGCAAGATTTTTATGCGTTGAGCACTTCTTGGATGCAAGGTCTTGAAATTGCCCACATAAGATTTTTATGTGTGAAGCACTTTTTAGATGTGGCTCGGTAAAATTTTTGTGCATGGTTAGCACTTCTTGGATGTGAGGTCTTGAAATTGCCCGCACAAGGTTTTGTGCATGAAGCACTCCTTGGACGTGGCTCACACAAGATTTTTGTGCATGGCTAGCACTTCTTGAATGCGAGGTCTTAGAATTGCTTGTGCATGATTTTTGTACGTGAAGCACTTCTTGGACGCGACTCACGCAAGATTTTTATGCATGGCTAGCACTTGTTGGACGCAAGATCTTGGAATTGCCTATGCAAGGCTTTTGTGCATAAAACACTCCTTGGACGTGGCTCGTGCAAGATTTTTGTGCATAGCTAGCACTTCTTGGACGTAAGGTCTTGAAATTGCTCGCACAAGATTTTTGTGCATAAAGCACTGCTTGGATGTGGCTCACACAATATTTTTGTGTGTGGCTAGCACTTCTTGGATGTGAGATTTTGAAATGTCATCATGGTTCAGCACTATACAACCTACGACCCCAATGAGTCATTTGGTATTCTTGTTCATCTCATATATGACTCTTCGATTTCCAATGACAGCTGGCAATAATTATTCCTAATTTTGATGTGCATGCACTGTGTCATTATGAGTTGACCGTTGTCCTCCTCTGAATCGTTGGATCATGGGTAGCTGATGAGCCCTTTAATCTAGTGGTGGGATCGCGTCCCCTTATAAATCGAAAGGGCCTTTTCTTTCCCTCACAATTGCCATTCGAAAATTTTCAGAGCTCCAGCTTCCTCTGCTTATTCATTTTTCCCGACTGCTGTGACAACTCCTTCACCACCAATTTTCAGTGTTCCAGTCTGCTTCTCCAGTTATCACCTGAGCTTCCAAACTTTCTGCCTCCATAAATCACAGTACGTTCCTTCTAACTTTGCTTTTTTTTTTCTACGTTTTCTTCTTTTGTAGGGAGTGGGGGACTTGATTGTGACTAGTTGAAAGATGGTGGTATTGATAGGTAGAGGTGGTTTAGATGCTTAGTTTTGTTTGGATTGAAATAGTTAGACTACTAGTAGACTTTATTATTTCAGACGTTGATTTTAGTTTTTTGGGGTCCTACAATTTAGCTGAAGTGTCCCCTCCATTTGTCAGAGTTCGGGTTATCGATGTGGTGACATAGGGTGTCATGGCCTGCAGTGTAGGGGGTCATTAATCTGAGTCTTCAATACGGTTTGCTCTCAGTGACCTGACCAACCTTTTTTTCTTTGTGTAGATGGGAACAGGTCATGCGCATCACCGTTATATAATTAGGAGCATGGATGATGAACCAGACTTATCTTAGAGTGCGGGGGTCATGTGACATGCTGATGAAGTGACCCTGAGCAGGAGGGAGGTCGTTACGGACTTCAGTGCCCATCCGGGCCATACTGAGGACTGAGAGGCCGTTACGGGGCAGCGTCTCAACCATTAAGTATTCAAGTTGCACACATCAACCATACGTCTTTGTGACATTTGAATCATAATTGAATCGTGCTGGATCCCCAAAGGGTGCAGTGCCATAGTCCCCTCTCCAAATGATTATGCTCCCCATCCTTCCTAGGGTTTCATAGCTATCAGTTTCCTGCACCTTACAGCAGGATTAAGGTTTCTAATGGAACCCTTCATTATTAACTTCCTGAACAAAATAAAACTTAGCCTATTCCAACTCACACCAAACTCCTACACTTCACTTATCTCATTAGCCCTAACCCATATGGGTAATAGCCTTCTGCCACCATCACCTGAAACTTTGTGTTACTTGTACGAACTGAGGTGCGTGAACTTGAAGGACGGGCTTTACTATCTCTCAGCTCGGCAGATGCCATATAAGAGTATCTTGTCGAAGAGGGATGCCAAAAGGAAGTCCAACGTGGAGTGTTATAAGTCATGTTGGTTCTACATCTCGTGCCCCTTGTTGCATTACCTTAGAAATTTTGATTTCGTTCTTGTTCTGGGTAGGTAAACTGGGAGCGAGTGAGTTTGGTGGGTTTTGATATTTATTTTTGATTTTTCCCTTTACTTGATTGTGCGAACGGGATTGGCAAGAGACCGATGTTAGGGGCCAAGGAGTTGGAGCTTTTGGATCAGTTTGTGACGTCCAGTGACCTCGAGAACAACTTTCAATTTAACGAAAGCCTCCTTTGTTATGACAAGCTTGCTCCGGTGAAAGACACCGAGGTCACTAAGGAGGTAGGAATTCGTCGAGTGACAAAGGTTAGGCCCACAAACTTCAATGACTATGACAAAGTAATAGAGCTTATCTTTAAACACCGCCCTCGGATAGCGAGGAAGAGGCCCCTCTGGCCCATGAGATCAATCCAACTCCAGTCATCACAGAATAGCCCCCAGCCCCCAAGATCAAGGCAACTCCAGTTGTCACAAACCAATCAGCTATTCCGGTTACAGTTCCATCATAAGAACCAGCCCCCACACCATTACATGAAGAAGTGGTTGCAACTGACGTCGCCAACCCTTCCAGTCCTCCCCTAAAAAAGTGAAATGTTGACATGGGGAAAAAGAAAGTGGCCTCTCGCAAGCATGCAATGTCGAAGGTTGAGAGTGCGAGGCTGTTGGCTGAGCCCAGCTCCAAGACAAAAGGATATGCTCGAACCTTCATTGAGAACATGAGCACGATCTTGGGATATGCTGGTCAAGTCAAGGTGTTGGAGGCTGAGGAGTTCACCATTGGGAGGTTGGTAAGGTATGCGGCTCGTCACGGCTTAGTGGTAAGTATTACTCCTTGTCTTGGTCACCTTACTTGCTTCATAATCTAACCTTATTGTTTATTCTTATAGAGCTTACTAACACTGATGAAGATTGAAAAAGCGCTCCGAGACTAGGATGACGAGAAGTCTGCCCTCATGGACGAGCTAGCAGTTTCAATATTTGAGGTATTGGAGTTGAAGGAGAAAGTCAAAGAAATGGAAACCACTTTGTCTTGTGAGATAGAGCATCGTGAAGCCACTGTGATAGATCTTGGCCTTGCAACCAATGATCTAAATAAGGCCAAGATAAAACTGGATGAGGCTCAGTCGTAGGCACGGCTCGTGATTAAAGTGGCCTACACTACCGAGGAGAAGGCAAGATCTGCAAAGCAGCGAGCCGAGGCTGCTGCTGAAGAATTGAGGGCACTAAAGAGAGAACTTCAACTCCCTAAGGAGGAAGTGACTAAGATCAAAGCAGAAATGTCCTCGCTGGCGGCAGAAACAACTAGGGAAATGAGGACTAAAACTTGTTCTTCTTTCTTCTACACGTTGTGAGAGAGACATCCTGAGCTGGATTTCTCTTTCTTTGGCCCTCAAGTTTTAGAGGCCGTGGAGCAATACCAAAGGAGAGCTGCTAAGGTGAGCTCTTTAGCGAAAGGAAAGAGTGCTAAGACCACAACCTTTCTTACTGAAGTTATCATTCAAGGAGAAGAGGGCACAAAGGTTGTTGATGCTCGTCTAGTGGTTGAAGTTCTTGAGGATCTAGCACCTAATCCCCAGCCTGATGAAGACCTTGCCCCCAAGGTGTCGGCCTCTTAGGACATAAACTTTGTAGCTTTAATTTTCTTTTCTAAAATCTGTAACAGATTTCATGGACAATTTATACGTAATGACCTTATTGTGATGAAAGCTGAACATATCTCTCTTCGTTATTTTCATACTTGAATGCACGAAATTATTTGCTTATATTGGGACAAGAATTTGATATGCTATATCAACTATTACCATATTGCATAACACGTTACTTTACATTGAATTCTTTTTGAATCTTATTCCATAAGGAATTCAAAGAATTATATACACATTTACAACGGATTAACTCTTATTCACCGAGACACTTATTGATAATAACTATGGAAGTGCTTGGCATTCCAGGCTCGGGGGAACTTCATTCCATTTATGTCTACCAGATGGTAGGTTCCATCACTCTTAACCCTTTTAACAAGGTATGGACCTTCCCAGTTCGGTCCTAAAGTCCCCTTGCTGGGTTTGCATGCTCCATGAAGGACAAGAAGCAGGACAAGATCACCAGGTTTGAATTTATGAGCTCACACTCTACGATTATAATACCTTGCTATGTGTCACTAGTGGGTAGCAATCCTGAGACTAGCTCTTTCTCTCACTTCTTCCACAAGGTCTAGGTTCGTAGCAAGCAACTGATCATTGTCTTCTAGGTTAAAAGCAATTTTTTGCTGTGTCACGACCTCAAGTTCTACTAGGATCATTGCCTCACACCCGTATACCATCGGAAAGGGAGTTTCCCCTGTGAAGCTGCAAGGCATGGTCCTGTAGGCCTATAGTACCATTTGCAATTCATCTGTCTAAGCTCTCTTTTTACCTTCTAACTTGGTTTTCAAGATCCTCTTGATGATCTTGTTGACAGCTTCTACTTGCTCGTTGGCTCGCAGATGGTCTACAACTGTGAAGCTTTTAGTAATTTTGAGGTTGTCACAGAATTTAACGAACTACTTGCTAGTAAATTGAGTCCTATTATCAGTCACAATCTGCTGAAGGACCCTAAACTTATAGATAATGTTGTTCCACACGAACTTTTCAACCTTGGAAGATGAGATTTCAATAAGTTCCTTCACCTCAACCCACTTGGTGAAGTAGTCCATGGCTACTATTGCATACTTGTAATTTCCACGAGCCTTAGGAAGTGGTGCAATCAAGTCCATCCCCCAAATTGTGAATGGTCATGAACTGGTCATTTGCTTCAAGTAGGCTGGCAGAGCTCATGGCACTTTTGCAAGTCTTTGGCACTTATCACACCTCTTAACAAGGTCTATAGCATCTTGCTTTATTGTTGGCCAGTAGAACCCCTATTGAAAGGCTTTTTGTGCCAAGGACAACCCCCCAGTATGGTTTCCACAATGTCCTGCATGAATCTCCTCCAAAACGGTGTCATAATCCTCATCATTTATGCATCTCAGAAATGGGGTTATGACCCCTCTCTTATAAAGTGCGTCATCACAGATGCAATATCTGGCTACTCGAGCTCGTATACGTCACACTTCAAGTTTATCTTTTGGTAATTTCTCATTCTGCAAGTAGTCTAGGATCAGATTCATCCAAGAGTTAGGTGCTTTGGCTATCGCCATCACAATATCTTGATGCTCAATACTTGGGGATGGAAGGAGCTCTACCAAGATCGTTCTTATAAGATCGGGATTATCAATTATGGATAAATAAGCTGAAGCATCAGCATGCACATTTTGGGTTCATGGAATCTGGTTGATCTTATATTGTTGGAAAAAGCTTAGCAATTCTTGGACCTTTAGAGATAGCTCATCATCTTTGGTCCTCGAGCTTGGCATTCGCCCTTTACCTGGTAGACAGTGAGTTAAAAGTTGCTGAAAATCTTTAATCTTTCAGCTTGCACCTCCCTGGTCAAACGTAAACCTGCCAATAAGGCCTCATATTTAGCTTCATTACTTGTGGCTTGAAATCTAAACCTTAGAGCATAAAAGACCTTATGTCCTTCCGGATTGAGGAGAAGCATCCCTACTCCGGCCTTTTAGTCACTAAACGACCCATCAACGTATAATTTCCACCACAAGGTCTTAGAAATCTCCACTTCCTTTTGCACGGGCCCTGTGAATTTAGCAATGACGTTGGCCAGTGCCTGTCCCTTGATAGTCGACCTAGGCTTATATTCGATGTCGAACTGAGCGAGCTCTATTGCCTATTTGAGCAACCATCTTAAAGCATCTGTCTTCTGCAAAACTTGCCTTAGCGAAAATTGAATGAGGACCCTGATACTATGGGCTTAGAAGTAAGGTTGTGTTTTCTCGAGGCGATGACTAAGTAATCGATGAGCTTTTCCATGGGTGAGTACCTTGTTTCGATATCCAATAGTCTCTTGCTTACATAATAGATAGGGAGTTGAGTTCCTCCCTCTTCTTGTGTTAAGGTCGCGCTTAAGGCATGCTGAGATGCCCCTAAGTATATAGCCAATCTCTTACCCTTTTTTGGTTTGGAAAGGATAGGTACTTGTCCGAGGTACAACTTGAGCTTTTGAAAAGCGATCTCGCACTCCAGGGTCCATTCGAACCTCTTTGCCTTTTTAAGGACGTCGAAGAAGGGAATACATTTGTCCATTGCCTTTGAAATGAATCTGTTAAGTGCAACGATCTGGCCGTTCAAGCTTCAGACATCCTTTGGATCGATGGGAGAACACATATCAAGGAGTGCTCTATTTTTTTCTAGGTTTGTTTCAATCTCTCTATTATTAACTATGAAATTGAGGAATTTACCCGAGGCTACTCTGAACGCACATTTATGCAAGTTCAGCTTCATCTGATACTTTCTCAGGGTTTGGAACATCTCTTCTAGGTCCTAGACATGATTGACGACTTGTTTGGATTTTACCAGCATGTTGTCAATATATACCTCCATGGTCTTGCCAATCTACTCTCGAAACATCATGTTTACTAATTACTGGTAGGTTACCCCCACATTTTTAAGCCTGAAGGGCATCACTTTATAGCAATATAATCTACGATCAATAATAAATGAGGTATGCTTTTCATCTTGTATGGCCATTGGAATCTGATTGTACCCTGAATAGGCATCTATGAAGCTAAGGAGTTCATGCCTTATCATCGCATCTACAAGCTGGTCTATCCTTAGCAAAGGAAAACTATCTTTAAGGCACGCCTTATTAAGGTCAGTAAAATCAATACACATCCTCCACTTCCCGTTCTTTTTCTTTATGAGGATGGGATTGGCCACCCAGGTGGGGTAATGCACTTCTTGGATGAAATTATTCACCAAGAGCCTATCCACCTTTTCCTTTAGTGCTACATAATGTTCGACTGTCATCGACCTTATCTTTTGGCAAATCGATTTCACCCAGGGATCAATATTCAATCTGTGCGACATTATATTTTGGTCGATGCCCACCATGTCCTCATAGTTCCAGGCAAAAACATCCATATTTGCCTTGAGAAATTTCATCAGTTATGCTTTCACATCGAGTGGTAGGCATTTCCCCAACTTAAGGCATCTTTCTCCGTCCACCTTAGTTACTCACTCATCCTCAAGCTCTTCAATTGGTCCGATGGCTTGCTCAACATCCTCTTCTCGAGGGTCGAGGTCGTGGCTAACTCCTTTTATGCTTATTGCCTGGGGTTCTCCCTCAAACACCACATTCACCTTCTTCCCTTGAACTCCAAGTTTAACCACATCCTTATAGCAATGTTGGGCTACTTGTTGCTCCCCTCGCACACATCCGACTCTGTTTGGGGTCGAGAACTAATGTTCAGTGTTCTAGTTAATGTCACCATATCAAAATCGTTCATGGCAGGTCACCCCAGCACCACATTATAAGCCAAGGGACAATCTATAATCAAAAAATCTACCATGACAGTTGCTTGCTTATCGAGGTCCCCTAGAGTGAGTAGGAGTCTGATTCATCCCACCAGGAGTATCCCATCCCCCGTGAAACCATAAAGGGGCTTAAGTGATGGATCTAGTTAACTCATGCTCACTCTCATCTGGTCGAGCCTCCCTTGTACATCATATTCATGAAGCTCCCAGTATCAACCATTATCCTTCTCACCTCAGCGTTGCCAATTTTTGCTCAGATGACAATCACATTGTTGTAAGGATAATGAATTCGTTGCACATCCTCTTCCATGAACAAGATGTTGTTCGAAGCTACTTTGGCCTTCTTGGTGAGCCTTTCATGTTTTACATGACTCACTAGAAAGACACGACCTGCCGCTTACATATAGTAGTCGTGTGACCGGTTCGAAGTACCTGCATATGAGGTCCACCATGTATGGTGAAGATGGTCCTCATGGAAGGTGCTTCCTCATGCTTTAAAGTTTGGTGACATTGTGGAGTGGGCTGTCAGGGACGTGAGGCTCACTGCCCTAGGGATCTCACCATGTAGTCTCTTAGGCAGCCTCTCTTGATGAGGTCCTCAATTGCATCTTTCAATGCCTAGCAATCCGACATGTTGTGCCCGACTTTGCTATGGTAGGCATAAAATTTGTTATGGCTCCTCTTCTCAGTAGGGGTCCTCAGGGGTTTGGGTCTACCAAAGTCCTTATTGTCCCTCTCGATCGTGTATATCCTGTCTGGAGCATCCAACAAGATGGTGTAGGTATCATAACGACCCCGAGGTTGGAACTGCTCATTCTGGGCCTTCTTCGCGATTTGGCTTCCAGAGCCCCCCTTTTGGCCTTCTTTGTTGCTCCTACCTCCACCTTCTCTTCTTCCCTTGGTTGGAGGTGCCTGCCTCCTCCTTCTTGCTCGACCTCTTTAGACTAAAGGTTTCTTCCAATTGGATTTCTTTGGTAGCTCGCTCATAGAATTCACCCAGGCTCTTAACAGGGGACTTGTATATGTCCTTGTACAATTTCGTATCTTTTCAAAGTTCGATTGAGATTGCCGTGAGGATACTCTCGTCTGACAGATTTTTCACGTTGCTAACTTTTTATTGGAACTTGGTGATAGAGTCCTTAAGCGACTCATCTTTCCGCCGAAAGACCATCGCTAAGTGGCAGGATGGAGCAAGTTGCTTCTTTAACACCCTATACTGGTTAAGAAACTTCGTTTGACATTCTTCCCAACTCCTTATGCTGCGAGCTAGGAGACTTTTGAACCATGTCCGCAACACCTCTCTGAGCATGACAGGAAAGACTCAGCATTTCACCAATGGATTAGAAGTCTACAGGTCCACCTGGACATTAAAAGCGTCCAAATGGCTATAGGGATTGCTATCCCCATTATAAAGGGGGATGTTCAGAATTTTAAATCTGTGGGGAAGGGGCTCCGTCTCAATTTGGCTAGAGAGTGGAGTTCTTTCCTCATAGGATTCTCAGTTCCCCTGGGATGTAGAGTTCTTTTCTGACTACTCCATCATCTGGAGTAGTTCTTTGACCATTGGGTCTCGGGATTTAGACTGGTGACTGGAAGTCTTTCGACTCCTTTCGTCTTGCTTACTACGAGAATGTCGATCAGAGGTTTTATACTTCCTACTGTGCTTGCGGCTGGACGAATCGTGATCCACCTCTTGCTCACAGTCAGTCTCGTATGAGCTCTTGCCTCGGTGTGAGTTTTCACCTTATTGGTCATCTCCCTTATCCTCCCGAACTCGATGGACTTCAAACCTTAACCACGAGTTGGATGAGTGAAGCAAACCGGCTCGGTGACATTCGATCCTAGCTTACTCTCCATTCTGGGGCCCTAGCTGATGATATCCACCCTCAAGTGCGACAACTTCACCCTGCCTCGGTGCACCCTGGGTATGCGCCCGAGCCAACCGCTGACCATATCAGCCAGCTCCTTCATGGTATTCTCAAGGGCTTCTTGACACTGATTAAGTGCTTCTTGGCATTGTTGCCAAGTTTGAGCTTCATCGGTTCTGGGAGCCACAAACCACTATGGAATGAGGGAAGTTGTGCCAGTATTAGGGTCTGCTGTAGGGGCAGCTATATTTTGCTGTTGTGTCTGACTTCAGGTTGGTCAATAGGGATTTTTGTACTCCTAGTGGCTTTTCCTCTCACCATTGTGCTTGAGACAGCTTGGGACGGCTTATCAGGGTAACAGATAAAGAGTGTGCAGTGGGGCCCTCCTTCTAGCGCTAAAATGTTGACACCAAAATCCAGTCAACAGGTTTGAGTTCAGTATCACCCCTAACTGCAAGTAGGATATGGCAGAAAACAAAAAAGGAAGATAATGGAAGAGAAGGAAAACAGCAAACACTAGAAGTTTTATCATGGTTTGGCTAAAGCCAAGTTAGCCCCTACGTCCATGCTGGTATCTGATTATTCACTAAAGGATTGTTTTACAAAGTTTGAATACAACGACAATATTCTCTCATAGTGTACAGTGCTCTCTCTATATTTCGACAGAGTTTTTACATGTAAAATCTTTCTCCCCTTTTACGATGTCCACCCCCTCCTATTTGTAGAAGGGAAAAGATTACAAATATAATTTTACAAATAACAGAATGATTATTTCAACCACTTCGGGCATTTAATGCTTGGCGTCGGGTAATTAATGCTGGACAAATCATTATCAGACTTTCGGGGAACTGATGTGTAGGTTTGGAGGCTGAGCTATCAGTTGGAGAGTGTGCCTTGGATTGCTGACTGAATTTCGTACGTGTACCTGGCTCGCTAACTTCACGACTTGGCATTGTGCTGGTGAGCGAGCTAGAAGCTTTGGCCTACCTCACTATTCTTGCTCGGTCGCTCTCCTCAGGAACGGTTGGGATGGTAGCCTTCACATTGAGGGGTTGAGGGCCTTCTTAGCAAGCTGTGCTCCCTGCTGTGGCATCACTTGATGTCTTCAACTCACGCCAATAGCTCAGGATCCTCGCTGAGCAACCTCGATCTCTAATCTGAGCCTCCATTTGGTTGGCTGTGCCCCCTGTTGGACCTTGGCCAACCCGTACCGTGCTTTCCGAAAAATTTCCATAACAATAAATAAATAAATAATAGATATGTGATATAATTAAATATAATTAATTAAAGTTTAGGCAATTATATTCTTATTTTGAATATCTTAATGATATCAATTTGACCTCAATTTCAAAATAAAAGTAATATATTTCATATATCTAATGATATCAACATATCCTTTTATATCATTTTAC
>JANHAO010011085.1:0-17219 GCA_026873985.1 Saraca asoca | reverse complement strand
GTTCCGTCAGAATTTCTGTAGGAAAATTCCAACGGACAACGTCCGTTGGAATTTTCCGTTGGAATATCCGAATTTTCTTGTAGTGTTTTCATTAAATTGTCAAGAGTTTACATACAATAATGCGTGAAGCATTCATTACAATTTCTGAAAGGAGAAGAAGTCATCCCACGTAAGACCTCAACAAGTGAGGCGACAGTACATCAGGGGAAAAAGATTGAAAGCCTACAATTCCTATAAAAAGTAGCCAAAAAGTCAGCTACCAGTCATCAGGCTCGCAGAAGAGCAGTAGCCCCAGAGTTCGCCCTGCTTATTCCTCTGGCACGTCCTCCTGAGCTAGACCCAGAGCAATTCAAAAAGTCGTAAAAGCTAGCTGGCCGGGTAGCAGCACCACAAGCAACGACCAGAGGAGGTGGCCAGAAGAAACTATGAGAAACTCATAGGAGCCCGCCAGGCAGATTTTGTGCTGGAGTCATGTGCAACAGGCTATCCACGTCTCCCGCCATCCTGCAACAGGCCATCCATGTCTCACCAAGGTTCATCAGAAGCCAGGACACCAAAACACAGGGGGCTCTTTAGCCTCCTCCATTAAGTTTCTTTGGAACAAAAGAAAGAATGCCCCAAGTTATAAATAGACCCGCTCGGCCCTTCAAAGAATCTAGAAAAGATCTGATCTGATCTTCATCTGATAACTTGAAACAAGTGGTAATGCCATGCCAATGGCCAAAAATGGCAAACCGGAGAAAGTATGGCCTAAAGTAGATTGAAAAGACATTCGGAATGACACTCCAGTCAAATAAGAACACTAGCTGGAGATACGAATGAAGCCTCGGAAACATGCAACTCTTGGTCTGCAAAGCAAACCAAGAGTTGGGGGGCTTATGTTATATATAGAAATTAGCCTCGCAAGGACGAACCTTCGAGTACAACGAAGATTGCAATAATAGCAAAGTAATCTTAAGTGCCAAGCCTTGCCTCACTCGTCGCATCATAACGACGTCGTGAGGAGGTTCAGACACATCCCATGAGACAGCCTCCCCCATGAGGGATGAACTAGCGAAGAAGTCACAAGATCAAATCATCGGGTGATCAGCCACTCTGCTCGAGATCGCCTTCTCGCTACAGCAATGCTCACCACAGCAAAACCCACAACACCTTCAAGTCGTAAGCCCCCTGCCTGGGGTATCGAGCGGTAGACACAAGTCTATCGCCAGCCTAGGGGGACCGCTCAGTAGCCTACCTTTTACAATAGCCAGATTGTAGCCTTCTTCACTGTCTTTTCTCATTTATTATTTGAAGTAACACAACTGTAGCGTGTAATTAATACATATAACCCCTCCTTCCTCTATAAATAGGCTACATTGTTAGCAAGAGGAGAGGGAACAATCTTGTAAGAAGAAACTCTGTAAATTACTCTATATTAATAAAACTTCCGCCATGGACATAGAGTCTGGTACTGCCCGAATTTGGCCGAACCACGTTAAATGTGTTGCTCCTCTGTTTCATCTTCTTTCTCTTGAATTTCACTCTCTCACACACTTCAAAAGTAGTATTGGATCCCAGAACTCCTCTTCAATGGTAGAAGTTTGGGTCTTCCATATTAACCGAATTTCACCGACAACAAGTAGCAAAAAAATATTGGAAGAGAAGTTTGCAGTTCAAGATACTTATATATGTTGGTGTGCTTTCTTCAAGAGGAGAATACTTCTATTTATAGTTCAAGCCTATGAGTGAAGAGTCTAATAATCCAGCTATTATTTGGCTATCAAAAGGCTAGTTGGTGCTATCTGGTTGTAAAGAGAAAAGGAGACAGCATTTTGCTTGTTCTTTTTGTACCCAGCTTGCTCCATTTGATGTGTAATGGCTAATACATCAGTGTTTCTACAAAATGTGACTACATACAGTTTGAAACATGTTAGTAGTAGCGAACAATTCAAAAATATAGCCGTTATGTGACTGTCACACTAATAAGTCACTATCATAGTTTCACAAAGAACAACTTGCACTTTCTACTCAGATTTTGCCTTTTCTTTGGGAATAAGTTTTGCAACTACTATAAGCATGCTAAAAGATTTAAGTTATCATAGTAAAATATAGCCATATCAGTCAGAGCACAATGATAAACATTTAACATGATTTCCCACAAGATTAATGAAAAAGACATATTCAACCAAAGCATTTAAAATAATCAAACTAGGTCAACATCAAAACTCCTAAATAATTAGGAATATTATACTAAAAGAGGTTTTCACATATATCTTTTTATTTTGGTCAAATGGGAAGCTAAAAAAAGATAAACAAAGCAACATTTTTTCTTTTGGCAATACAAGGCAACTTAAGGCCATGTCTTCATCAATTAGCTATTCTCATTTTGTAAAAACAAAAAATAAAACTCAATTTTTTATTTGAAAGGTTCCATGTAAATTATATTAAAAGCTAAATAAAGCTTAGTCAACAAAGTAAAAATCTAGTGCTTGTTCTTAGGTTTTGTTCTCATGTCCAATGTTGGTTCTTCCTTAGATTTTAAATATAATTATTATTTTATGATTTTTAATATGATCTCATGCTTTTAAAATAATAAAATATGATTATTGTGGGGAAGAATATATTAGTTTTATTTACATTAAGGGATTTTTATAATCCATTCCATATGTTGAATTTGATGTTGGAGAGTTTAAGATTATGGAGTTTATTAAGTCTAAGGATTTGTTTTTTATGATCTAGAAGTCATTTCATTTAAATTAATGCTTTTTTATAAAATAAAATCCATTTTTCATGTCATTTTTTAATGGTCAAGTGACAATTACATTAAGTCATGTTAGCCTTTTCATTAGTGATTTAATAAATTCAATAACTAAGTGATTTAATTGACTCAAATTAGTACATTAAATAATAAAATTAAATTTAAATAATGAAATTAAAAATTGAGTATCTTTGCAGGGTCAAAATGTTAAACTACTCTAAATATAGTACTTGCAAGGACAACATGGTATTCTAACAATGATCTGAATTGTGCCAATGAGGGAACTCTTTGGAAGCTTAGGTTGGACAAAATTCAAGTCATGCTGGACTAGTTTAGATTGGACTTACATTAATATTAAGACACTGATTTTTATTAAGTTCAAGTCTGGCTTGGCTCGAATTTTATTGGTACTTTGCATGCCTAAGTGTCGCAAATTGGCCTTGTGCACTAGTGTAGCAGGCAAATGTACTCTAATTGACATGAAACTTGGTGAATAAATTAAACATAGTATAAAGGTCTTCTAGCGTGAATTTGGGAACAATCCCACTTATGTACTATTTTTTTTATTTTTTTACTATTTTGGGGCTATTTATGTAATTTTAACTAAGGTAACTTGTCCAATGTGAGTAGACAAACATATGGTTGTGATCCTTGGATCTTTAGCTTTTTATCAATGTAAAATGATGTACAAAATCCTTTTTGATTTAAGAGAAAAGAGCTTATGTCAACTTATAAAAAGTATGCCTACTCTTGCCATTAGGCCTTTGTCTTATAATGTTCTTTAGGGGGGAGTGCCCGATGACCCAAAGTGGGGAATTGTGGCACTAGTGTATGGGTCAGAGTGTGTGGCTTGTTGCCTTTTCTACACATTCTAAGCTATGTATTGAGGCTTAACATGAATCAAAGAAGTAGGCCCCCCATTAATTTATGTTATCCCATATTTTATCCTGTTTTGCCTGTATTTTTCTGCATTGCACGAGTCGAATTCTTGGATGCGTTATTGTGCTTGCTTTTGGCTTGCTTAGTGCTATGTGATGTGTTATCATTGCCCCTACTTTTGAATGGATTGTTTATCTTCCGTTGTGCTTTTTAATGCATTGTGGCTCGATATATTTGTCCTTTGGTGTTGAGGGACTAACCATTGGTTGGCTTGGTTTCAAGTGGCAAATAATAAGTGCCATATGATCTGACTTGTGAACTAGCCAGCTCAGGATAGTTAGTATCATAGTGGGGTTCTGACTTGTTCAAGTTTTGGCTTGGATTTGCTACTAAGATTAAAGACATTATAATGATATAGGATGTTGCATGTATTATTGAGCTTGACAGCAAGTTGGAATAAATGGAAGAGATGCTCAAAGTGGTTAAAGACATATAACAAAATGATATCCTTGAGCTTGTCAATAAAGATATGGAGTGGGAATCAGTTGCTAGTTGGGTAATCATGATGGAATTTTATCTAAGATTAGATAGAAAAACCTCAAGTGCCAAAGCTGAAAGTAACTTGGGAGACACTGCTCAAGACCTAAGGGCTGATCTAGTGGGTATGAAGGCCCAATTGAGGGTTCTTACTCAAGCTATTGGGAACTAAGGCTTCAACCATGTAGGATAAGAATTTAGGCATATGAAAGTGCCCGAGTCTTGCTCCTGTGGTGTGTCACAAGTTAGCCTTATGAACTAGTTTGATAGGAAAATATACTTAGTTTTGGATGAAACTTGGCATAAAAATTAAGGCATGAAAAGGAGGCCTTGTGGTGTGAATTTGGAAGGAAAAGCACTTGTAGATTATTTTTTGAAATTTTTCTCATTTTGGGGGTATTTGTATCTTTTTATCATTGATCATTTGTCCATATGAGATAACACATTAGAACCCTTAGGAGCTAGGAGAATATTCCTTATTTCAATTCAAAAAAAGTATGCCTACTCCTGTAATTAGGGTTTTTGCTTAGAATGCTCTTAAAGGGGGCATATTTAATGATTGAGTGGGCACTATGACTTAGGCTAAAGATCAATGTATGGAGCTTATAGATACTTCCTTTATGCACTCAAAACTATGTAATGAGGCATATATTAATAAAATGGAGTTGTCCCTTTCCTTATTCTTAAAAAGTCTCTTCTTGCTATGTGTTAGAGACTTCTTGTGTGGCATGTTCTTTGAGACTCAATATGTGCTAATGCTTTAACTACACTCTCAAGTTGGCTTGAGGTCATGTTGCACATGAGATTTTGGTTGCATGGGTGACAAAATCCTTGATGTCCTAATTATCAATCCAAGTATGGCTCAAATTTATTAGAAGCCTAGCATGTTTACTAAGAGTTAGCATCATGAATTGTACGATTTTGTCTACAAAGCTACAAGCGTATGACACAGTGGCATATGAGATGCTAAGGAATTAGAGAATTTTCTTTTTGATATTGAAAAAATTCCTTCTAGGTAGTAATGCCTGATTCTAAAGAAGCCATGGTGATAATAGCAACCATGAATCTCATTGGTGATGCCAAGCTTTGGTGGAGAACCAAGTATGGGGATATCATGGCTGGCCAATGCACCATTAACTCTTAGGAGGATTTAAAGAGAGAATTGAAGTCATAGTTCTTCACAAAGAATGTGGAGTATATGGCTAGGTGCGATCTTTGGGGTTTGAAACAAATCAATGTTATCCAAGAATACATAAAGAAGTTTTCAACACTAATGTTGGACATTTAAGACATGTCAAAGAAGGATAAAATGTTATTCTTTTTTGAAAGCATAAAATCCTAGGTGGGAATTGAACTCCAAAGATGAGTGTAGGAATTGCCTACTGCCCTGGCCACTACAAAGCACTTGACTAACTACCATGTCGACAACACTAGCAAGAAGCCCCAAGAAAACAATGATTCTTCTTTTAGTGGAAGTGGGGACAATTGAATAAGCCCGACAAGGGCAAAAGTGGGGGGGAACAATAGGGAAGGAGGATCCAACAACACAAGCTCAACATCATCTTGCAATATCATTAACACTAGGGGAAACAGACCTTGGCATGCTTCTTGTGCAATGGTCCACATAGAGTTGCCAAATGCCCTCAAAAACATCCCTCAATGCTATACAAGTCACTAAGAAAGGCCAAGATGAGAAGAGTCAAGACTATAATAATGAAGAGGGAGGTCCTTTGAGAATGGAAGCATTGCTATCCTTGGTGCACTTAAGAAGCAAGTTGAGAGTGCAAAAAAGATGTCAAATAGGGGACTTACATATATGATAGGACACATAGTCAGAAAGGTTGCAACAAGCATAATGGTGGACACTGGTGTCACACACAATTTCATCTCAAAGAGGGAAGCCAAAAGGCTAGATGTGACGTTAAGTGAGGACTTAAGCTGCATGAAAGTTGTAAATGTTAAGGCCTTCACCACTGTGAGAGTGGCAAAACAAGTTTTAATGAAGCTTGGATTGTGGTAAGGAAGAGTAGACTATGTGGTCACCTAAATGGATGATTTTGATGTTATGTTAGGGATAGAGTTCCCCTTGGTGCACTAGGTCATGCCTATTTCAGTAGTTAACTATCTTCTGACCATGGATGGGAATCAAAACATTGTATTGGTCTAGACAAAACAACCTCAAGAGATCAGGCTTTTATCTTCTTTATAGTTCAAACAGGGCACAAGGAGGCAAGAACCTTCATTTATAGCAATCCTAACAGGCAAAAAAAGTGGGAGAGAGAGGAACTTATGCCTCTAAAAGTTCAAAATGTGCTGAAAGCATTTGAGGATATGATGTCAGAACAAATACCTTTGAGACTCTTACCTCAGAGAGCTATAGATCACCACATTGAATTGTTGTCTGGTGTAAAACCCCTTGCAAAAGGACCTTATCATATGGCACCACTAGAATTGGCCAAGCCTCAGAAATAGTTAAATGAGTTCTTGAATGTAGGGTTCATTCAACCATCAAAAGCTTTGTCCAAGGGCCTAGTGATATTTCAAAAAGGATGGTAGTCTTCAGTTATATATGGACTATGGGGCCTTAAACAAGATTAATGTGCAGAACAAGTACCCTATGCTTCTTGTTCAAGACCTCTTTGATTAGATGAGCATTGCCATTACTTCACGAAGTTGGACTTAAGATTAAGGTGCTATTAAATTAGGGTGATAGATGGTGATGTGGCAAAAATAATGTATGTCACTCGTTATGGTGCCTTGAGTTTATGGTTATGACATTTGAGTTGACAAATGCTCCTACTACATTCTGCACCCTTATGAGCCAGGTTTTTCATGACTATCTAGATAAATTTATTATTGTTTACTTGGATGATATTATTGTTTTCAGTCTTGCACTAGAGGACCACCTAGTGCATTTAAGATTAGTATTTAAGAGATTGAGGCAACATCAGTTACATGTTAAAGCGCATCAAGTTCTTAGGGCATATTGTTAAACATGGTGGCATCCATATGGACAAGGAGAAGGGGAGGGTGATTCAAAAGTGGGAAGCTCCAATGAGGGTGACTAAGTTAAGATCCTTCTTAGGGCTTACCAACTGTTATCATAAATTTATGGTAGTATACCCTAGGAGGATAGCCCCATTGATAGACCTTTTGATGAAACAGGTGGTTTGGTAGTGGGCTGAGGTGCTCCAGACTACATTTGAGGATTTGAAACAGGCTATGACTAGAGTCCTTGTGCTCACCTTGGTAGATATCACCAAACCTTTTGAAGTTCAAACTGATGTCTCACATTTTACATTGGATGGAATCTTGCTTTAAGAGGGACATCCTATTGCCTATGAAAGCCATAAGTCGCTAGAAACTGAGCATAAATATACAGTACAAGAAAAGGAAATGTTTGTTAGCTTTGCTATCAAACTTTTTTCAGTTTTGATGTTGAAAAATAATTTTAATCAATATCACAATATGACTATGTGTTTAGTGTTTGTTATTTGATTGCAAGAACAAAGTTGACCAAATGTTATTCAAGAGATCTGCCTTTAAATATAGCAATTTTATTGTATTAGTTAGGATCTTTTTTAAGTCTAATCTAATTCATATTGATTCAAATAAGTCTATTAAATCAGTTAAGTTGAGGTAGAAATAAATCATTTGAAATGAGTTAAAATCAAAAGTCTTCAAATAATGTTTTCAAATGCTTTTTCACAAGTACAATTTTTATAAAAATTATTTTTCACAATGCAAATTGATTCACACTAAAAATCTTGTGAAAATGAATATGAATCGATTCATGAAGAATTGTTTTGAAAAATTATTTTTCTCAAAGGTTATCAATTTTTGGATTTGATTAGGTACTTGATAGTGTTAATCAATTCATACATGGATTTAGTCATGAAGTTCTTGATGATATTCATAAACAAATTGACTCTTGAATCAATTCATAAGTTGGAAATCACTCCAAATCGATTCACAGTCAAAAAATTAGTTATTTTTGAATGTCGGTTACCACACTATGAATACAACCTAGCCTTATTTCAAACATAACATCTATATCTTCTATTGTAAAAAACTGAGGGAAAACAAAACCAAAAGTAGATCTATCTCTACCTCATCTATTTTCATCAAATTGAATCATTCTTGGATCAAATTGAAGGATATCACACATTAGATAATCAAGATCCACATCTCAATTCAAGTATTGTATTTTCTATCTTGAAATCTTGTTTCTATTTTTGATTTCTAAGGTTTAGAAATCTGAGATACAAAGGGTGAGGTTGATCTTCCCTTTGCATCTTCTTAAATTGTGAGGTTTATCATAATTTTAGAAGGTGTAGGGATTTTTGTATGTAAATTGGTTTTCAAGAGCTCAGTAAATTCTTGCGTGATTTGTATTAAAATTGAGACCATACGGTTGATGATTGGTCAAGCGAACATATGCTTCAATTGCAGTTTCGATTGAAGTGGAACCACTTGAAAAATTCTATTGTGTTCTTTAATTTACTGCATTAACTTTTCATTTGCATATATTCTATTTGATCAATGTTCTTGCAATTTGAATTGCTCTTTAATCAATGATAACAACTAATTCTTGCTTACCAATTTAATTAATTACATCTATTAAAGTCAACTTTGATAATTTTTGTTTAAATTTTGAAAGAAAATTCAAGACTTCTGCTAAAATCCAACTAGAATCCAAACCAACAATTGGTATCAAAGCTTTGGCTCTTGACACTCCTTTAATTTCAATAGGATCATGGATTCTATTTTTACTCTGTTGCTTGAATGTGCACCTTTAAATAAACCTTTTGGCTTTAATGGACAATACTACACTTATTGGAAGCAAAAAATCAAAGAGATTATTGAAGCCACTGATGTAAATATGTGGGAGATAGTTGGGGATGGATATAATCCACCAAAACTTTAATTATTAGGATTGTACAACCAAAACCCAAATCTCTTTGGACTAAGGAGGAAAGGAAAAGACATCTTCTTGCCTCCATAGTTATGTGCATAATTTCTAATTCTCTTTCTCCATATGAATGTGAGAGAATATCCAATTGTTCCATAGCAAAAGAAATATGGGACACATTGGAAGTAGCACACATCGAGACAACACAAGTCAAAGCCTCTAAGGTTCATGTTTTGGTTTCCCAATATGAGATGTTTAAAATAGAAGAAGGAGAATCGATTAAAGATCTTATTCAAAAATTTACTACTATTACTAACCATCTTATGCTTCTTGGTAGAACTTTTGATAATGCCAATCTTGTGCACAAGATATTAAGGTCACTGATAGGGGAATGGCAACCTAAAGTTATAGCTATCATAGAATCAATCAAAATAGGAATGCCTACCATTCAAGAGCTTTATGGCAACTTGGAAGAACATAAGTTTCAGTTGAAAAGGTACAAGAAGATTGATGATCATAACAAGAGGAGAACCTCAACACTAAAAGCTACAAACACAATTGATGATGAAGAAGATGAATTAGATAGTGATGAAGGTGGAGATAAAGAAGATGACATGGCCTTATTAAGTAAGAAACTATAGAGATTACTGAAGGAAAAGAGAAATAGAGAAAAGAGAAGAGTTGTTCCACAAAGAAGCAACCAAAGTAAGAATCAACAAGGAAATTCTTCTAACACTACTCAAACATGTTTCAAATATAAGAAGCCCAGACATTTCAAATCAAACTACCCTGTATATCTAAAGAGCCAACTAGAGAATGAAAGGAAGAAAAGGAAGCTATCTTTCAAGAAAGCCTACATAGCTACTTAGGGAGATAAGGAAGTGGATTCTGGAGAAGAAGAAGAAAAGGAGGAAGAAGCACTACTTTGCCTCATGGCTTAAAAAGATGAAGGCATTGAGGTATATGATCAAACTCTATTTAGCTCTAGTGATGATGAGATTGATGATTTATACAATGGACTTTATGAATCATTACTAAAAGCTAAGAAAGAGTTAAACCATGCAAACATTGAAAATGAAAGCTCGCTTGAGTAAATTAAACAAATTGAAAAAGAGAACAGTGACTTAAATGTCTCGACTGAAAAATTATTGAGTGAAAGTAACATTTGGGATCAATGTGAAACTCATAGATTTGAAATAAATAGCTTGACCAAAGCTATACAAGGCTTTACTAACAATAAGATGAGACTCAATAGCATCTTAAGGAATCAAAAGGAATTTCAAAATAAGAAAGGATTAAGCTATAAACAGCAAAAGGAAAAGAGAACTAATAAAAAATTTCAAGCTTTAAAGACAAAAAAGGAACTTTGGTTACATAAATTGCTTATATTGTAATCAAAGAGGACATCACATTAGATATTGTCCATATAGAAATGGAACTTATGTTTTGAAATCAAATCATAAATTAATTTGGTTACTAACAGCATCTACATCTAAAGGAAATTTGGCTATGATTACTAATAAATTTGGACCCAAGATCAATCGGGTACAATCAATGCAAGCATAATTTCTATTTTGTAGGTTTGTAGAAGACAAAGAATTAACTTATAGATCTTGGATAGTAGCTGCTCTCACCACATGACTGGGAAAAAAGATAAATTCATCTCTCCCATACCAATTAATGTAGGTAAAGTAACATATGGGGATTATGCAAAAGGGAAGGTAATAGGTAAAGCTAAGGTTGATAAGTTACCAAACTGCTTTATTGATGAAGTCATACTTGTTGAAGGCCTAAGGCATAAATTGTTAAGCATTAGTCAATTTTGTGATAAAAGAAATCAAGTGATTTTTAACTCAAACAAATGTTTGGTTATAAATGATAATGATAAACAAGTTAAGCTAGTAGAAAGCAGAATCAACAACATTTGCTTGATTGTATTTTACTTTGAAAATTCTAACTTAAGCATCGGAGATTCCCCTAAGTTTGTTTTGTAGGTATTTGATGTGAAATTTGAGTTTTCAATAGTGCTGAATTGATCATGAACTGGTAACAAATCATTTGTTTACCATTTTGTAACAAAATTGCATGAAAACTATTTTTTAGACTCTCTGAATCGATTCAAATTTATCAAGGATTTCTTTGAGTTTATGAATCAGTTCATGAATTGATTCATAACTCAAAAATTTACATTATGATTTGATACACCAAATTTTTAATCTTTCAAGAAGATTTCAAAATTCTCAAAAATTTTAATTAGCTTGGATGAATAGATTCCCAAATTGATTTGCATAAGAATCCTACTGTATAAACTCATATTAGAATCAATTCACTCTTGCATATTTACTACATGAATTGATTCATGAATCGATTCACAGCATGTTTTAATATATACCTGAATCAATTTCATAGCACATTTCACAATTTTCTTCTTACGACCATCAAATACTCTCTCGCTCATCACTCAAATCTCAATTGCCAATTATTTCATGGTTTAATGTTCTATATTGATGGATGTCCATTTGATGCTCTAAATTTTGTATTTTGATGTTCTAGATTTTATATTTTGCAATATGGATTATGTATTTTATTTTCTTGATTTTGATATCATTTTTTACTTGGATTCTGATTAATTTTGTAATTCTTATATACAATTTTGAATTTTATCATACATTCTAATATTTGAATTATTCATTTTGTTTTATATTTGTGATTATGGCTATGATATAAATATTGATTATGTATGATTCATTTTTTATACTTCACTTTTTATTGATGCATTTTTTTTAATGTGTCAAAATGGGGAGTAAGAAAGATGAGTAAGAAGTAAGAAAGCTGAGATTTTAGATTCTATACTTCATTTTTGAAAAACTTTGACCCTCATCTAAAATTGCTTATCACCATAAAAAAGGGGGAGACTGTTAGCTTTGCTGGGGAGATTGTTAGCTTTGCTATCACACTTTCTTCAATTTTAACATTGAAAAACAATTTTGATCAATATCAGAATTTGACCATGTGTTAATGTTTGTTGTTTGATTGCAAGATCAAAGTTAATCAAATAATATTCAAAAGATTTGCCTCTAGATATAGCAATTTTATTGTATTAATTAGGATTTTTTATAAGTGTGATCTAATTTATATTGATCCAAATAAGTCTCTTAAATCAATTAAGTTAAGGTAGAAATAAATCACTTGAAATGAGTTAAAATCAAAAGTCTTCAAATAAAGTTTTCCAATGATCTTTTACAAGTAGAATTTTTATAAAAATTGTTTGCCACTATGTGAATAGATTCATGAATTAGTTCATATTGAAAATCTAGTGAAAATGAACATGGATCGATTCATGAAGAATTGTTTTGAAAAATTACTTTTACTAAAGGTTAGCTATTTTTGTGAATCGATTAGGTAACCAATTCGTAACCTATTTACATGATAGTGTTAATTGATTCGCCCATCAATTTAGTCATGAAGTTCTTGATGATATTCATAAATGAATCGATTCATAAGTTGGTAATCACTCTGAATCTATTCACAGTTGGAAAGTTAGTTATTTTTAAATATCAGTTGTCACATTATAAATATAACCTAGCCTCATTTCAAACATAACTTCTATATCTTCTATTATGAAAAATTGAGAGAAAATAATGCCAAAAGTATATCTATCCCTACTTCATCTATTTTCATCAAATTGAATCATTCTTGCGTCAAATTGAAGAAGATCACACATTAGATAATTAAGAACCACATCTCAATTCAAGTATTGTATTTTCTATCTTGAAATCTTGTTTCTACTTTTGATTTCTAGGGTTTAGAAATCTGAGATACAAAAGGAAAGATTGATCTTCCCTTTGCATCTTCTCAAATTGTGAGGTTGATCATAGTTTTAGAAGGTGTTAAGATTTTTTGTATCTAAACTGGCTTTCAGGGGCCTAGTAAATTCTTGCGTGATTTGTAATAAAATTAGGACCATCCAACTGAGGATATGGTCAAGTGGAAGTACACTTCCATTATGGTTTCAATTGAAGTGGAACTGCTTTAGAAATTCAATTATGTTGTTTATTTTATTGCATTAACTTTTTATTTGCACATATTCTATTTGATCAATGTTCTAGCAACTTGAATTACTATTTAATCAATGATAACAATTGATTCTTGCTTACCAATTTAAGCAATTACATCTATTAAAGTCAACTTTAATAATTTTTATTTAAATTATAAAAGAAGATTCAAGACTTTTGCTAAAATCCAACTAGTATCTAAAGCAATAATGCTAGGGGTAATTCATTGCCTATGGGTATGGAAACATTACTTCCTTAGGTCAAAGTTTGTGGTTGAGATTGATAACACTATAGTTGACACTTCTTCACCTAACTGAAGTTAACCCCAAAGCAAGGCTGTTGACAAGAGTTTTTGGCAGAATTTGTCTTCGAGTTCAAGGACAAGGCAAGAAAGAACAACTAGGTTACAGATGTCCTTAGTCACAAGGCTAAGCTTGCACATGCGACAATGACCTTCATGGTATGCATGTCTCATAGTCATGTCACTACAACTATGTGAGAGTGCATAAGAGAGAATCTCGCCAAAATCTAGCGGCTCAAACCATCACAAATCTCACCAAAGAGGGCAAAACTTGTTAATTTTGGGTGAAGGATGACCTATTGTGGATGCAAGGGAGAAGACTCTTTGTCCCTAAATCTAGCAACGTAAAAAAGCTACTTTTGAAGGAGTGTCATGATACATTATGGACAAGCTATCCGGGATGACAAAGGACCTATGCCTTTTTGAAGCAAGGTTTCTATAGTCTGCTAATGCGTGACGATGCGATCAATTACGCTAAAACCTGTCTCATTTGCCAGCAAGATAAGGTCATGGCAGATTAAGGCCACTGTACTTTTGGAACACATAATCATATTTCATGTCATACCATTAGAAGACTCTCCTTTTTCTATAGGTCTCTCCTCACCATGATCAGTCCATCACCTGTAATCATATTTAAATCCAAATCTGTATAAATATCAACCTTAACTTCATCATGAGATGAAAACTTTCTACATTTATATTTGGAACACAGTCACCTCATCCATGTCAATAAATTGGCTGAATATTTGCAAAATTGATAAATTCTTCCACCCTATTAAAAAAATTTGTCTTATATCCATTATGTTCTTCGAAGAAGTCTTTCATACATCCACCTATAGTATTTTGAATTTCCATATTTTGTTTTTTGAATGCTACATTGAAATGTGTTAAGTCTTTATACACCTTCTCATTTTATATACATATTTTCTCCTACTTAATAACTAAATATTTTCAAATATATAAAAACTATAAGAAAGTTTGTTAACATTTCTTCCTAACCCAAAAAAAAATAATAATAATAATTGACAGAATTTTCATAATAATAACTACATTCATATTTCCAACAACACATAATTTTAATTAAATAGTTTCCTTCACCAAATACAGAGCAATAGTAGAATTAATAATTAATATCTATGCAACAATTACAAATTTCAAAAATTAACAAAATAATATATATATTTTCTAATCCAAAACTAGGTTCTAACTCAAAATTTAAGTAATTCCTAAAATAATATCAACAACACTATTCAGTAGTCAAAATATATAATTCTTAAAGTAATTCAAAATATATATAATTCCTATTTCAATATATATATATATATATGATATTCCTAAACATAATTATATATATATTTCCTAATTCTTTATTCCTCTCAATTTAATTCAATAATATATAATTAGTTCCTAAATATAATTCAAAATATATAATTAGTCAATCCTAATTCAAATATACTATACTAATAATTAAAAATGAAGTATTACAACATAAAAAATTATCAATAATTAATCAACTAATAATTAAAACATGTACCAACTTCTATGTCTAAGCGAGAAAATTAGCAAAAAAGCTCGTATACAAACTGAAACCCAAAACTTCATGCATCAAAATAAGAAAGGCCAATTAAATCATGAAAACATAATAATTAAACAAAAACGATTAATAAAAATGTAAAACAAAATAGTAAGAATAATTTAATCAATTTAACTTTGTGAAAAATACCTTCAAAATGCAAGAATTAAGATGGAAAAGCATGGAAGAACTCTGGTGTGGCCGAGGAAGGAAAAGAAATGGAAATTGAGGTAGGAGTTTCATGCACCTAAATGTTTAAAATTTTTTGAGTTTTATCCTTTGGAAATAGCAAACATAATTTTTTGAAATTTGTGCTTTTTTTTTTACGAAACTTATTATGAGATGGATTTCTAACAGCTATTTCAAATATTTCTAAAAAATTTATGTGATCAGTAACTAACAACCTTTTCAATTTTAGTCAAAAATCACACGATTTTTTGTAATATTACAATTTATAAAAATAAATTTGGTTTTGCTCGAAGGAAAGAAACAAAATCCCAAAATTTGGATATAGAAAGTAAATTATGCAAAATGCTTTAAACTCTGACCATGAGAATTCTTTCTCTATGTATATAGAATTTAAATGTTATTATTGTGTTTGTCCTTTGTTGAAGATCAATATGATGAAGCAAAGAGGAAGAGAAAGGAGAAAGGATTTAAGGGAGATTGATAAGGAAGAGAGAGGAAGGGATGACAAGGGTTTGAGTAGGAAGTGTTGTGGGACATATAAGAGGGATAGAAAGAGTTGTTAGACAAAAAAGAAGGGGAGAAATTAAGAGATAAGAGAAAAAATTGGTTTGAATGAATAAGTACTTAATGCTTTGGTAAGTGTGATAACTTTAAAATTTAAGAGAAAAAGATTTTTATTTAAGAGAAAAAGATTTTTTTTTATAACTTATGGTCCACTAAATACAAAATTAAAGTAACATGGTGAACTTCATTTTATGAAATATAAAATAGGAAGGGGCAGTTGCTTAGGAAATCAAAAAATGAAGTCCAAATCGCTTACCAATCCCTATACAATAGCATAGATTTTAAAGGTATTTGGTAAATAACCTTTTTATCAGCTTTTAACTAGTTTAAGGAATTTTGGTTATCTGATTAGATTAATAAACTATTTTGAGCATTTAGTAAATGACTATTTGAATCAGCTTTTTTGTCTCTCAAAAAGCTAATTTCAAAAAGTTAAGAAACCTAATTTTTTCAATTAATTATTTGATATTTACAGCACAAAAGGACACTATTACCCTGATCAATTCAAAATTTGACACCTTTGCCCCATTGTATATCATTTGATCCCTCTTCTCTTTTCACCCACCGTCATTTGTAAGAAATAGTTACATGAAAAATGATAATAATAACAATTAATAATAATAAACTTATTTTTATTTAAAATTATCTATTTCTTAATAAAAAATTTATAATAAATTATAACTATTTATTTCTTAAAAGAAAATCTAATAAATAATAGATTATTATTATTTATTTTTTTCAAAAAATAATAAATATAAAAAATTATAACTATTCAATTGTTAAAAGAAAATTCTAGTAAATAATAAATCACAATAATCTTTTTTTAGAAATTTGTTTTGATAAATAACATTTTAAAATCTGAAATATTATTAAAATAAAAGAATACTTAAATAAATTATAAAATATATCCATGTTCTTATATGTCAATTTGTATATAAATAGATAATAGTAAACAACTGATTTTACCAAAATTTTTTATACAAACAGTTAATGCTATCAGCTGGTCACATTAGCTAATATAATTAGTTATAGCTAACCGCTAATGCAATCAGCTAACTGCCAAATAGGGCCTTTATCCATATTTATTTTTTAACAGTTAAATTCCTTTTTCATATTCTCTTTGCATGATTATCTTTACTTGGTCCTCCTTTCATCTACTTATTTATTTTCAAGAGTAATGCCATATTCTCCTATTTTCTTTTACAAGTGGCCACTTATTACACATTTAGTAAAATATAATTGATAAACGAGTAAAATGCCTATTATTATGTTGATTATCAACTCTTTATTTGATATTAATTTATGGTTTTGTTGCACTTTTTATTTTAGTTTAGTCCATTTGTTCACTGGTACTATTGTAGTTTGCATTTATCTTTTTAGTTAGCAAAGAGGCTTTAAAAGGAGGATGAAAGTAGAAGTTTGGAGCACATTTGAATTGAGGAGAAGCTAGGAAAGAAGCCATGTGAAAA
>JANHAO010011084.1:0-17267 GCA_026873985.1 Saraca asoca | reverse complement strand
GGTTGATGAAAGATCAAGTGGAGTAGACTTGAATTGCGGTTTCAATTCAAGTTGAACCACTTTAAAAAGCTGTGTTTCAAACTCTTTTTTCAATTTTCACATTTTGTTGTTTTCTTCAATTTTAATATCTGTCAATTTATTTCATTGATCATCAATTTTGATTTCAATATTAAGAATAGGTTTAAATAAACAAAGCTATATATAATTCTCCAACGAGAAAAGGGCAAGATCCATATTTATCTAAATTCCGTGCACTTAATTTTTAAGTTTTACCTACCAATCTTTATATCTTTGGGACTAAAAATTGCATTTTTATCTTCACATTCATATGAGATGGCATATTAGAACCCTTCCAATTTAAAAAAAAAGCCCATATGTTAGCTTGGAAAAAGTTTGTTTATTTCTATTATTAAGACTTTATCTTAGAATACTCTTTAAAGGGGGTAGCCCAGTGACCTAGATGGGCACTATGGCACAGGCTAGGGATTAGAGTGTGGGGCTTAGAAACTCCTCTTAGATATTTAAAACTATATAACGAGACATATATTAATAAAATAGAGTTGTCATTCTCCTTATTTTTAAAAAAGTCATTTTCTCAATGTACACTAGAGATGTCCTGTGTGACACATTCTTTGAGACTTAGTATATGCTAATGCTTCAACTACATATCCATGTTTGCATGCAGACATCTTATGCATAGGATTTTAGTTGTGCTAAAGACAATAGATTACATAGGCCATGATTAGGGTAGATTTGGCTTGTTGAAAGCATATAGAGCTTGTGAGTGAAGTGGACACTCATCCAAATAGTGAAGAAATGTTGTTAAAGACTTGACTAAGAATGGAGCAAGAGGTTGGAGTAATCCAAGGGCTACTGTATGTGATATTGCATTCGAGGGAATGTTAGTGGTGCATCAAGTGTAAGCATGTGTAGAAGATGGTAGAATTTCTATAAAGCAGGGGACATTAATCATGCGCTCATTCATAGTAGGAATTCGATGGAATGCAAAACCACTAAAGATAGTGAGTGAGTTGATGACTTATCTAACTAGAAGAAGCCTCAGGAGATGTCCTAGAAAGTGTGGCCATAATTAATAGTTGACATATCTTACAGGATGACACATCTCTTATGATGTGTTAAATGGATAAATCTTATTCAAGGAGTCAAAAATCATGTCATAAGGCATGAATTTTACTCGAAGGAGTAAACTCAGAGGGGACAGAGATGATTTAGGAGGGATTAATTATACACTATTACGTGAAAGTAATGAGTGAGCTGCAGCACTAATCCACAAGCTTTGAGATAAGATGCTAGAGGAGCTAGCACATCATAGTTGCATAATAAGCGATGATGATACCTACGTAATAAGCTAGAACTATATAGTTACTTAGTAAAGTAGACAATGACCACATGGCATAGCAAACTAGCACCACATAGTCACAAGACAAACTTTGTCGTAAAGACCATGAGATTTTCAATTGCTTATGTATAGGTAAAGTGAAGCTTGAGCTAGAGTAAAGGATGCTCGATACTTAACGCCCATTAGAACTGTTGATGTAAGGGAGCCATCAAGAGGATTTGCTCAAAGAATGAGCCATCATAAGGATGTTACTCAAGAAATACCAATAGAGAGGGTATTGATCATCGAAGGAGTTGCTATGAGGGTAAAATACTAGTGAGTGGCTATGAAGGTCACAGAAGATGAACCAGTATCAACTTTGAAAAGATAACATTTGAGCATGCGAATCTAGGAAGGGTCATGAGGGCCATGATGCTAGATAGCATCAACTTTGAAAAAAATTGTGATGGTTGAGATACCATAAGGGTGTTAAATTTAAGAAGGTTAAGAGGATCAAGTTGAGTGTGAGAGTTATGTAGTAGAAGTATAGTGGGTTAATCAAACCTAACATAAACAAACTTGGACTTAGGGGTTTATTCTTGTGTCTCACATCGATGGAATGGGACATTAGATGTAAGACATCTCTATTAGTAGACATCTAAAATACCAACTGAACTTACAAGTTATGGAGGTAGCACACACTTAAGCTATAGAGGTAATAAGTTAAATCAAAAGTTGCAGAGATAGCGAGGTAAGTGCAAGTTATAGAGGTAATAACCGGAATGCTAAGTCAAAGAGGTGATAGAGTTGGGAAGACAGTGACACATGAGTTTATGTCGAGACAATGAAGTTGAGTCTATGAAGGTAGAATACAAAGTCTACAGGGGTAGCAAAGCTTAAAACACTAAAATTGTAAAGGCAACTACCCAAAGTTTGCAAGGGAAACAAATGTTTGATGGTGCAAGTTTAAGGAGACAAAGCTAAGAGGAAGTCAAGGGAGGAGTTATGGAGTAGAAGACTAACGATGATCCTAAAAGCTATGCTAGGTTAAGGGCATCATTCATCAAAACCTCTCGAATGATGTTAGTTTAAAAAGATAAGGAAGAAGTAGTTGAAAGGGAAGCTTGAGTGGAGCAAGTTGAAAACCTAGATTAAGATTCACGAAGCTAGCACTTGGAAGGAGAAACCTTCATGGAAGCTGTGCTAGATTGAGGTGTCAATAAGGACATTGACATTTGAAGTAAGGGAAATATCATAAGTTGACCTTGTGAACTAGTTTGGTAAATAAATATGCTCGATTTTGGATGAAACTTGGCATAGAAATCAAGCAAGAAAAGTAGACATTGGGCTGTGAATTTTCAAGTAAATGCACTTGTGGATTATTTTTTTGAATTTTTCCTTTTTTTGAAGGTATTTGTATTTTTTTAGTATCAATTGTTTGTCCAATATGAGTAGAAAAGTATACAGTTGTGATCCTTATAATTTTATCTTCACATTTATATGAGGTGGTGCATTAGAACCCTTCTAGGCTAGGAGAAAAGCTCTTATGTTAACTAAAAAAAATATTTACTTCTATTGTTAAAGCTTTGGCTTATAATGCTCTTTAATTTAAAGGAGACATGTCTGGTTACCCAAGTGGGGACTGTGGCATGGGTTAGGGATTAAAGTGTGGAGCTTAAAGACTCCCCCTACACACTTTAAATTATGTAATGAGACATATATTAATAAAACGAAGTTTACCCTCTCCAAATTTCTAAAAAAGTCCATTCTTAATATATACTAGAGGCTTCTTGTGTGGCACGTTCTTTGAAACTCTATATGTACTAATGCTTTGACTCATGTTTATGTTTGCTTGTGAACATGTTGCGCATAAGATTTTAGTTGTATGGGTGACAAAATCCTCAATGTCTTGATTATTTATTTAAGTGCGGTTTGAATTTATTGGAAAGCTGACATGTTAGCCAAGAATTAGTGACGTGCACAACATGATTTCAACTAGAGAGCTACCGGACTATGGCACTTACATAAGCAATTTTCTCACTCTTATCCAATGCCTTTAAACTCAAACATAACTATCTTCTTCGTTGAGAGTCATTATAAACATTTTTTATTCCTTTGTCACGTAAAAGAAATATTTTAATCACATCATAATATTAATCTCAATATTATTATTTGAAAAATTATTTTGGTAATTTTAAATGACAAAAATACTAAAATTTTAATATCAGGGTAAAATTGTAGAATATTTCTGATAATAAGGATGTCTTAAAGCATATAAAAAAATTATCAAATTCTTGATTTTACAATTTACATATGATCTTAAGATTGGCACTTGAAGTACTTATTTGATGGTGTTTTGTTGGTTGTAAATATTAATTAGTAGAGCTTTAAATCTCCTCATACCATTTAAACCCCCTGAACACATTCCTACTAATAAAAGTGGGCGTCTTGACTTTAGGACCTGATATAAGTTAGTTCATGCAATAATATTATGATAAAAACACTTAATTTCTTGAAACAAGTTATGTTAGATGCATTTGATCAACAGTGGCAGAGTTAGGGTCCCAAGATCATTGGGTATTAAAATATGTAATTAAAAAACATATCATATTATTATAATTAATATAAAACTTTAAATTATAATATATGTTAAATTTTAAATATTATAATTAACAAATATATTGTTATGGTATATAATCCTCCTTGATGTGATTTCACATCATACAATCAATTCCTTATCAATTAAGTTAAATATATTTTTTTCAATGTATATAATTATGCAATCATTTTTTCATACATCTCCTATTCAGTTACATAACTTGATTCTTCATAATCTTTATTAAAAGTTATATTCTTTCCACAATTGTTATAACACATACAATTAAGGCTACGTAATTATTAAGACTTTTTTATTTTTATTTGGAAAGAATGAAAATTTATACAGTTAATCTTACTAGGTCCCATGAGTTCTAAATGTATTTAATATATGTTATTTTAGATAATATTTTTTTTCCAATGATCATAACAATACAAGGGACTAAAAACAGATATAACCAAACCAAATTAAAAATAATAAAGCCCTATGACTTGTGACCAACTTTAGGCTTGAATATAATTGTTAAAGAGATACTTAATGTGTATCACAATATTTCAATGAGGTAAAATTTGAAACTTAGTGGGGGCATTTTAGATAGTAGATATAATAACACGTAAAATTTTTAAAAAGATCAATGAGGATACATGACCACACTGAAATACAAGTAGCTTTGCCAGGATGTAATAAAACTCAATACTTTCCAATATGAATTAGTGAAAATAATTTAGTAGAAAATCCTGTTTATAATTATTGAACAAACATGATTTTTCACAAGATAACTATTAGAAATAGTTGAAATTTTGAAATAATAATAAAGAGAAATTATTTGTTTACCAATTTAAACTCAAAAGCTCATCTTTGACTCTTAGGGGTCATTTAGTTCAAACAGTGGAAAGAAAAAAAGAATAGAATCAAAGAAGGAGTAGTATGGGAATAAGAACTGTCACTTTTTTGGGTTGTTTGGTTTAGTTAGAGAATGTAATTACACTATTTATGATTTCCTTTTCTTGTTGTTTGGTTTAGTTAGAAATGAAATCACATTGTTTATTATTTAATAACTAAAAAAGTTATAATAAAATTTTAAAAACTATAATATAATTATAAAAATCATAATAATTCTTTTAAAAAATTATAATAAAATTATAATAATTCAACTCATTCACAGATATAATATATATATGCAATAATCATAGAATTTTACTTCATGATCAATTCATTGTAGAATGTGACACCAATTATAGAAAATTTCTAGTGGTAGCTAGATTAGGCTTTAGGTCTAGATGGCTTTCCAAATAGATTCTACCAACATTTTTTTCCTGTGGTAGGTCAGCAAGTGGTGCATATGATCTAATCATTCATAAGTAAAGGATATCTACTCAAAGCCTTGAACTAAACTTTAATTTCCCTGATCCCTAAAGGCCAACAGCAGAAAACATGTGGTGACTTCAAACTCATAAGCCTGTGTAATGTCTCCTACAAATTCATATCTAGAGCTTTGGTTCTCAAACTGTAGAAAATCATTGAAAACATTATCTTCCCATGGAAAAATGCTTTTGTAAAGGGTAGGCAGATTAATGATAACATTTTTCTAGCCATTGAACAAATTCAGTTCATGAGAAAATGCAAGAGTAAAAAGAATTCTGGGCAGTAATGAACATTAACTTTTAAAAAGCCTTGACTGCCTAGCTTGGAATTTCATCAAGGAAGTACTAGTCCATATGGGATTCCCATAATTATGGATCCAAATCCTTATGCAGTGTATCACCACAATTACTTATAAAATCCTGCTAAATGGAGAACAAACTAATTCAATCAATCCCACTAGAAGAGCAAGGCAAGGGGTCTTAATATCCGAATGCATCTTTATTCTATATACCAATGTTCTCTCTTGCATGCTTCAGCAAGCAAAGCAAACCATAAGATTCAAGGCATTAGGCCTAATAGAAATTCCCTTTAATCACCCATCTTATGTTGGCGGATGATCTTATTCTATTCTTCCTAGCTACCTCTGAAAGCTATCAAAAAATTTTAACCTTACTTCAAGCTTTTGAACATGCTTCAAGGCTACATACCAACAAATCCAAATTTGAGGTTTGGTTTAGCCCTAACACCCAAGGCTGAAAAAAAGAAAGCTATTCATTCAATTAAAAGTTCAACTAGTTCACAAATTTGTAATATATCTGGGTATATATATTGATGACCTTGAGAACAAAGGGGAGATAGGAAGGGAAGTAGTAGAAAAAAATTGGTTGGAAACTTCAAGGTTGGAAAGCTAGGCTATTGTCCTAGACTACAAGACTTACATTATGCAAATCTGTCCTACAAAATCTACAAACTCACCATATGGCCACAACTTAGTTACACAAGTCTCATCTATAGAAAATAGAGGAAATAGTTAGGAGATTTTTTTGGGGAGATAGTAACGACCACAAAAAAATCCATCTCTTACTATGGCAGCAGTTAACAAGACTAGCAAGTCAATGAGGTCTAGGCTTGAAGTAGATAGAGCCTTTCAATAAAGCCTTTCTTGCTAGTCACTTGTGGAGGGTGATTTCTCAACCTTGTAGTTTGCTGAGCTAAATGATCACATGGAAATATGGTAAAAGCATTCTTGAAAATGTAGATAGCAGACACTTTAATTCCAAGACACTACAGAGATCATCACAAGTAAATTATTCTAGTAGATTGGCACAGGGGAAGATGTGCCAATCTGGTCCGGATTCTAGTGAAAAAGTACAAGTTCAAGCCTTTAAGGAATTGAAAGAGTTCATCATCTTAGAAGAAACTCAAGATTCTAGAAATTAGAACTAGCAAAGGTTATGTATGGGAATCTAAATTGTCACAAGCTACTTACTACCCTAAACTCCATCTATGGAGCTAAAGATTGGCTAGCCTAGACAGATTCAGCCATAGGCTTTTACTCAGTCCATAAGGGCTATCAATTAATGATATGGGTGTCAAATATTGGGAACACTCAACCCCATTTCCCATGGAAAGTTCTTTGGAAACTCCCCATCCCTTAGTGATTGATTGTCTTCTTATGAAAGTTAAACATTAGATTCTTGCCAGTTAGAACAGTCCTTGTTGCTAGATATATCTAAGTCTCTACTAATTATCTTTTTTGTCATACAAAGGAAGAGATCTTGGATCACTTGTTCATCCAATGCCAGTTCTCAAGAGCAATATGGTTTAAATGCGGGTTATCATTCTAGGTAGAGGCTTTACAACCTCAGGATCTAGTGTAATGGATAAAAGTCTAGCCTAATGGTAAGCCAGTAGCATCCTTATGTAATTCAAGATCTTGTTTGTCCATTAGTAGTCACTTTATATGCTATTTGGTTATCAAGAAACAAGGTAATTTTTTAAGGCCACCCCCCAGACATATTGATAACTTTGCACCTTATTCAGCATTGGCAATCTAGTTATTATCAAGCCTATGTATCAGAAATAAATAGAGTAAACCTCAGCAAATCCAATGTACTCCATCTATCACTACTCTAGTTCATAATGACAATTTGGGCATTCAAATTCTGGTGGATGTAATTAAGAAGAGGGTGCGGGGTAAAAAGGTTTATTTCAATAGATGTTTGGTCAAATGTAATTGAGCATTCAAGAGTATTAGGTTGTATTTTAGCATTAGTGATATTTCTAAGGCAATGACATGCTTATTAGCCCTTAAGGACCTATTAAAGTAATGCCATGAGGAACAATTTGCTCATGTGACAGTCCTTACCAAAGATCATAGCATGAAGCAACTCCTTCGAGACTGTGGATTGGTCCACTGGCAACTGACTCCCATTTGGCATGTCATTCAAGTCCTACTATAGAATTTAGGAATTATCATGTAATTTTTTCCCAATTCCAACCTAATTCCCCTAGTTTAGCTTCTTCAACTTGACAAAGAGGCCATGTATGTAGCTCTCATAATAGGAAGTATCTTTTTAACTTGCAATCAATTCTTGTCTATCTAGTGTAACACAAAAAAAAAATGGCAAAAAAATTAGCATCTGCAAGTAGCACATACAATAATCACCAATTAACCATGTCATGCATATTTCTACTGACTAAAACAACCAAAATAACCTACCATCCAAGACTAAGCACGTGATATTTTTACTAAGATCCCAAACTAAAACAATAATCCAACAAAACAATATACCATGTCTCTAGTGACCATTATAACTAGACTTCCTTAAGAAGGTAACATATATTGCTTTATCAAATTAGGAGGAGCTTAATAGAATAACCAAAGCTTGTGTTCTTCCACTATAAGAATGGTAGCCACTTTCAAAGCTTCAAAAAGGGAAACAGCTTCCAATTTTATCACCTCCTCTAATACATTGTTGCTTTTGTCATCTAATTTATGCTCATTTTCTTCTACATGTGACCATGCATTTGCCATGATAGCAAGGTACACATATCCTAAAAAATGGTGCCAAAGTTTTTAGAAACAAATTGAAGAGTATAAGCCAAATCTCCATCATCTTCTATCTTCCTTTTCTCCCTTCTTTTAGGAGTCTTCTGCTTCTTTGCTTTCTTCGATGGAGGTTAAGTAACATATTCTTTCTCTGTAGATCGAGCCACAGATTGAGTTGTAGGATTAAATTCACCATCTCAACTTGTATATTGTTAGCAGCATCAATAAAAGTCTCACTAACTTCTCCAATAGCTCTATCTTTTCCATAAAGTTTAGCAAGCATGTCAAAGTATAAAAATGTCACCCTATATAACCCTTTTGCCTTCTTATGATTCAGTTATAAAACTAAAAAAAAAATTGTTATATAAAGTACACATAATATTAACTTGTAGAAAATTTTATAACAAAAAAAGAGAGAATAAAAATTACCTTGAGCCATTCATCATAAATATTCTTCTCTACTTGCAATAACTTTTTCTCATCATCCCACCCAAATCCAAACATGTCTAACATTTCAGCCAATGTACTATACTTTCTAGACCATATTTTAGCCTAGACTTAATGTGTGGTTCCACTTTTAAGCCATAATGAGGAAGTTTGGAATGAATCATTTCTTATAAATGATTCATATAAACATTTTAAATCTAACCTTACTTTTTCGTTTAGGATCAGTAGTCATCTCATGTAATGATTGTATCAAGACATCATTTTTTTTAAGAAATCCAAAACCTTTTATTTTTATATCTACCTCGATTAGTACCTTCCTGGCTAAGTTAACTAGTGGCATCACCCTCTATCCTATTAAAGCATATGACATTCTAATTTTATAAATTAACCAAATAAAGGGAAAGTAACTGGTATAAAACATGATTATTTAAAAATAAGAACACATCAAAGAACATCATACTATAAAAATTTGTCAATAAGTAATGTCAAACCATTACAATACTAATGGTGCAAGGAGTACAATAGAAATATGTTCTAAATAGAATACAAGATCACCAAATCAAACCAATGGAAACTTACAATTGAAAAATGTTATTGTATAACACAAACTAAGAAGCATCATTGTCTAATCCTAGCTCTTCAACCATTGAACATTTTTGTGCTAGTGTGTTCCTAAAATTAGTCCAATGGTTGGAAGTTCCAACTGTTATAGTATATTCAACTTCATTATAATCATTATTATCATCATCATCTATAAACTCTTCCTCCTATACATGATTGGTAGGTATGAATCTTCTAATTAGATTGTATAGTAAACAACAAGCCACTACAATACTGTTGACGGTGGATTTTGGTTTTGGGCTAAACTCCAGCCAACAAAGCATTCTTTTGGATCTTAAACTGTAATCTAGTTACAAATGTAGTGAATGAATATAGAAGGTGAGAAGAAGAGGAGGAGGAGCAAAAAACACAGAGCTTTTTAATGTGGTCTGGACAAATTTGGGCAAAACCAGACCCTACATCCACAGTAATATATTGGTCTGAAAGTATTTTTATAGAGTTTCAATATAATGGCTTCCGTCCTCCTAACGTTCATCTTCTTCCTTCTATTTATAGAGGAGAGGAGGTTACAATTGTAATTTTATATGCAATAAATCTATTAAATCAAATATTTAATGTATAAGACAGGATAGATAGACTAAAATCCTGTAAGTCAACTTTTGCATATTGCCTTCTATAGGTGGGCCCCACATGTCTGCTAGGTGATATGTATGCTGGTTTCCTGCTTAACGAGCTCCAGGACTACTGGTCGCACCTCGCAGGCCAAATTCTTCGGTCTGAGGGAGTTGTTGTCTTCGAAGTGATAAGATCAAGCTCATTCTTGTTGGGGCAAGCTAACGAGAACGAGCTTGAGTAGAGAAGGTCACTAGCAGTGTGAACTGGGACTTAGTGCTTTGAGCATCCTGCAAGCTGAATTCCTGCCACGCTTGGGCCACTTGCCAGCCTATTAAGGATATTCCAAATTTCACATATAACAAATACAACCTTGTATTCAAATTGGAAAAAATGAAGGACTTTTAATTATTGCCCACCTTCCTTTAAGTAGGCCAAAGCATCTCTCTATCACATTTCTAGCTTTAGCATGTTTCATGTTGAAATATTCTTTAGCACTTTGTGATTGTTGATCACTTTATTTTTTAAGATGATAACATTCCCATCTATAAAGAGTGAGAAATCCTTCATAATTGGTATGTCCACCATCAACCAAATAATAACAGCATTCATATATGTCAAAAAGAGATTCATTATTATGTGTATTGAATTAACTACAATATTTTAGTTATAAAATTATTAGTGTCAATTATAATGACCTTGGGGAACCCTTAGACCATTTGGTCTAGAGATAGCATTTCGAAGGATATAACCATCATATGATGAACCCTCCCAACCAGGTAAAATATAAATAAACTCCATGTCAAGTGAACAAACACCTAATACATTAAGAAAGATAGTTTCTTTCCTTTTTTTGATACTTTCCTTTTTTTTTTTTGGGATTGCAATGACACACTAATGTATGTACCATTTAGAGATCTTAAACAATTCTATAAAAAAAAAGGACATAACTCATTTGTATATATGATTATCGCATATTAATTATGGAATGAATATGTGGGATTAATATCTTAAAATATTCCACCTAGTGTCTTTGCATCCATTTGTTATAGGTGTAGGCTTTTTGAGTAACTATTGATGCACCATGAGAATAGTGTAAAGACAAAGGTTAAATTGTTGACTCATAGTTTCTCTACTTTTAAAAAAACAATGTCCAATTGATTAGTTCGTCTTATGATGAGCCAATATGTTCAAAAACAAAGCAACTATTTTCTCAAGTGACATATTTCATGTTGCACTCATTCCTCTAATATCTCTAAACATCTCATAAAATACATTAAACAAGTGTCTATCCATATAAAGTTCATTTCTACAAGACATGTCACTATCTCTTATTAACCCATTCAGTATTTCACAATGCAATCTTTTCTTAAGACTTTTTTCCTCTCCTCTAAATGAAAACTCCTAATAATAGTGATGTTCATCATGTACCACATCAAGTACATCATTAGCATTACATTAATCATTATCATTATCAATTGAAGTTGTTGTAATTTTCTCTTCCTCCTTAGAGACAAGCCAAAACAAGTCATTTTTGTATATAGTTTACAATTCACACAATGGGTCAATTTCTTAACATTTAAAAGAAAACATTAAATTTCACATTGAAACGTTCATTTCAATATGCCAATTTAGATCACAAGCAAACAAAATAAGTAGAAAAAAGTCTAAGTGAAAAAGGAAGTTATTTTATAAAATTGATAATAATTGTTAATAGTAAGGTGGTACCCTATTTTCTTTTCTTCTCTTTTAAGTGAATGAATATCAAGAAAAGTCTGAAGGAGTTGGGAAATATGTAAACTTGAGGCATATAGTTATAGTACATATCACTAAAGGTTCTACAATTCATAACATGTATGTGATCTAGCAATCATCTATTGTTATTTTATGAACATTATGTTAAGCAACTATTGGTAGGTCGCTCCTGTGTCTTTCAATTTGAAGGGCATCACCTTATAGCAATATAGCCTATGATCTATGATGAATGAGGTGTGTTTCTTGTCCCGAGGCTCCATGTGTATTTGGTTGTATCTTGAATAAGCATCCATAAAGCTGAAGAGTTAGTGCCCGGCTGTTGCATCAATGAGCTGATCGATTCTTGGCAAAGAGAAGCTATCTTTCAGATAAGCTTTGTTGAGATCAGTGAAATCAATGCACATCCTCCATTTCCTATTTTTCTTTTTCACTAATATGGGATTAGCCACCCAAGCCAGGTAGTAAGCATCTCAAATGAACTTGTTAGTTAGGAGTTTGTCCACCTCCTCCTTTAGAGTGATAGATTTCTCGATAGTCAATGGCCTTATCTTTTGACGAACTAGTTTATGGTGAAGATTTATATTCAGTTTATGTGACATAATCTTGGGATCAATCCCCACGATATCTTCATGATTCCAAGCAAAGACATCTAGATTTGCCTTTAAGAATTCAGAGAGTTGGCTCTTCACATTAGGAGGCAAGTTCTTTCCCAGCTTGAGGCACCTCTTAGGATCCACCTCACTAACCCGTACATTCTCAAGCTCCTTCACAGGGCCAGTTTCCTTATCGACATCCAAGTCATAAGGGTCGAGGTTATGATTGATCCCCGTCATGCTCGGAGCTTGAGGCTCTCTGCCAGAGACTAGGTTAACCTTTTTCTACCTTTCGTCGATCTTAACAACATCTTTGTAACAACGTCGGCTACGTACTACTCACCTCACACACACCCGACTCCACCGGGGGTTAGGAACTATATAGTTAGCATCCTAGTGGATATAACCATGTCAAGATCATTTATCACAGGATGCCCAGCACCACATTGTACACTAAAAGGCAGTCCACAATTATGAAATCTGCCAGGACAGTGGCTTGGTGCTCTAAGTCTCCTAAGGTGAGAAGAAGTTTGACCTGCCCTACTAGAAATATTGCGTCCCTTGTGAAACCAAAGAAGGGCTCCAGGGAAGATTTCAAGTCACCTTCACTTAGTCCTATCTATTCATAGCACTTCTTATACATGATGTTGACCGAGCTACTAGTGTCCAGCATGATCCTTCGCACTTTAGTGTTACTAATCTTGGCCTAGATGACAAGTGTATCATTGTGGGGGGATTGAACCCCTCGTGAATCGTTGTCTATGAAAGTGATGCATTCAGAGGTAGTCTTGGCTTTCTTAGTGGGTCTTCTAGGTTCATAACCCACGAACAAGATATGGCTTGCACTTTGCACATAATGTTCATATGACCTACGCAAAATGCGTGTGATATATGCCTAACCATGGATTGTGAAGATGGTCTTCACTACAGGTGTTTGTTCTTACTTGACTTGCTAGGAGGGCTATTGCACTGGCTGGTGGGGGCATTAAGGTTACTGTCTCATAGGTTACACCATGTAGTCCCTCAAGCGACCTCTTCTGATCAGGTCTACAATAGTATCCTCGGGCAACCTACATTCAGAGGTGTTGTGCCCAATGTCATTATGATAAGCATAGAACCTACCAACATCTTTGTACTTATATGGGGTCTTTAAGAGTTTGGGCTATCTGAAATCCTCCATGTGCTTTTTTGTTGCATATATCCTCTCTGGTGTATTGAAGAGGATACTATAATTATCGTGACAACCTTATGGTTGAGGTCGCTCCCTCCTTGCCTTCTTTGCAGGTTAGATGTTGGCATCATCATTTTGGCCTACTCTACCTTTTTCATGATTATTTCCTCTTTTGTTCTGGTTGAAGGTGAAGCCACTCATCTCATTCCTCTGTCTAAGCTTTTTTGGACTGAAGGTCTTCTCCCATATGATCTTTTTAGCAACTCACTTATACAATTCTCCTAAATCTTTCATTGGGGATTTGTATATGCTTTCATATAGCTTCCTGTCTTTATGGAGCCCTGCTGAGATCATCGTTAAGATGCTGTTGTTAGAAAGATTTTCTATATTCACTTTGCAATAGAATCTTGTAATATAATCTTTCAACGATTCAGACTTCCATTGAAAAATTGTTACAAGGTGACAAGACGGTGCAAGCTGCCTCTGGAGAGCTCTATATTGGTTAATGAATCTTTTCTAACACTCTTCTTAGCCACTAATGCTACAAGCTAGATGGTTCTTGAACCACAACCAAGGTACATTTCCAAGAGTAACTAGGAAAACATGACATTTGACCAAGGGGTTATTTGTCTGATGGTCCATCTAGATGTTGAAAGCATCCAAATGGTTGTACTGATTGCTTTTACCATCATATGGCGAGTTGGTAGGAACTTTAAATATATGGGAGAGAGGCTCTATCTCAATCTCCTTTGAAAATGGGGTCCTCTCCTTGTAGCAATTTGACTGGTCCAGAGTTTAGGGATGTTTCTCCAACCACCATACCCTTTGCAATAGCTCCTCCATCATTGAATCTTGTGTTTTGGATTGTCGACCCTTGGTACTATCATGGCTCATTTGAATCCTTGGTGTAATGTGGGCTACCAGGTAATCGATTTCTATTACGCTTGTGAGCTGACAATCCTAGGATTCAGGTAATGAGTTAGTGGAATGAGCTAAGTTTGCTTGTTGAGACCCCTCTTCGATTGGCTTTTCTTCTCGGACTAGCACTTTTTTCTATGGCCCCCAGTCTGTTCTCCCAATTGCGCTAGCTTCAGCCTATTTTTAGGCCCTATGGGTGTGCACCTGCACTAGCACTACAATTGCGTCAGCAGGTCTCTTGATTGTGCTCTCGAGTGCTTCTTGGCACCAATGCAACACTTGTACACCATCAGCCTCCAGGGGAATAGAAGAAGTGCTTGCTGGGAATGGGTTTCCATCTTCTAACATGTTTCATTGTTACTCTCCATGGCTAGTTGGCTAGTTAACAGTGACATTAGAGCTCCTGGTTGTTCTTCCTCTTGCATCTCAATTGGTTGATGTGTCAACAGAAAAGCAGTCTGGTCCCACCAGGTGTGCCAAAATGTTGATGATCGATTTTGGTAATCGATCAACCAAAGGTTCTGGAACCCAAACTATTGTAAAAGGAGTAAAAAAGCAAGAAAACTATAAGAGCAAGAGGAAAGAAGAATAAGATGAACACTAAAGATTTTTGACGTGGTTCGGTTAAAGTCAGTGTGACCCCTACATCCACGGTGATTGTATTTACTTTTGTGCAGTTATTTTACTATTCAAACAAATAGAACATGAGTACAAATATTCTCTCACTATTTTAGCAGAGTTTCTATATGTATTTTCCACTATCCTTCTATTACAATGATTTCCTTTCCTATTTATAGAAGTAGTGAGGGTTACAAGTATAATTTGATAAATTACAAATATGTCCATTCCGTCGTATTGGGTAATAAATGCTTGACAAGCAATAAATGCTTGGTAATTCATTGTCGGACTGTTGGTGGCTGATGTGTCAGTTTTGGTGGCCAACTTGTCGATTGGAAATATGTACATCTAGGTGCTGACTGGTCTTCGGGGTTCTGTACTTATGCTCGGGATAGCTTATTGGGTGACTTGAGCTTGTGCTCTGTGATTTGCTAGCAAGCCCCCATGACCTTGCTCTGGAATGGGCCAGACCCTTCTCTGCTGAACTACTCCATTAGGCTTTTGTCAGGCCATTCCATTCCATTCCAAAAATACCCATAACAATAAAGGAATTAGCTTTTGATTCCATTATCAATTCCTTAAAATCCTCTAACCAAATGCCCCTTAATGTAAATAAAATTATTAAAGACAGTCCACAAACAAACCTTTTTAGGGTTTTCATTTATATAGCTTTCAAAACCAATTTTTTTAGACAATGTAAGACTTGAAAAATCACCAACATTCATAAATTACCAATAATCCCCCACTAGTTTGGAATGTTGGTGTTTATACTTAACTTTTCACACAAATATGTATTATGCATATAAAGTGTTTTCTTTTGATTTGAACATTCAATTAGCATATATATGTTAGAATTCTAATGAAGTTGATGGTGTCCATAGATTGAATATCAACTCTTAATATTAGAATTGAAGATATAACACATATAATACCTATTTAGTTTCAGTCAAAGGTTTATAATTGATTGATCTCTATTATGGCCATGTGCTTATCTTATTCTTTATAAACATTTACAAAAGAGACTCCAATTCTCTTTTGAAGAGGCACCACTTTAATGTTTATAAATGTGAAGTTTCATTTATATCCCCATTGCATTGGACATTTAATCAATATCTTCACTATGAGTCCAAAACTCACACAACTCTTTATAAGCAATGGACAATACTAATTAATTTAAAAAATGTGAAATAGGTCTTTTAGTGCTAACAAACACATATCAATAACTTGTTATCACCCATTGAACTGTGTAATTGGAGGTTACTAATTCAAAGTTGAGTTCCCATTACTAGTATCTAAAGGGTTTTAATACTCATTCCTAAAAGAAAAGCTTTTCATCATCAACTCTTTAATGAACCTTTTATTAATCTGGATCCACTAAGTTTATACTGGTTTTATGTAGCTTTGTGATTATACTATCAAAAATCAAATATCAAATAAATTTATCAAATATTGAATAATTTCTCAAAAAATGAGACAACTTTATGGATAACCCCACCATACCTTTCCATTTTTATAATGAAATAATTTCATGGATAACCCTTACTATATCTTTATACTTGTTGACAATCGATTTAGTAATCAGTCAACTGAGGATTCTAAGAACCAAACTGCTATTAAGAATGAAAAGAATGTAAGAAAATGGCAAGAGGTTCAAAGGAAAAGTAGAGAGAATGTAGAGAGTTTTATCATGATTCAACTAAAGTCAGGATGACCCCTACGTCCACGGCGATTGTATTGGCTTTGAGCGGCTATTTTGTTATACAGAGCAATAGTACATTTGTCTATAGCTATTTCTACAGAGTTTCTACATGTATTTTCACTAACTCCCTATGCAATGGTTTTCCCTTCCTATTTATAAAAGTCAGGAGGGTTACAAGTCATAATTTATCATTGTAAAACTATGATTACATCTGTACTAGGCATTAAATGCTAGACTTCAAGTAATAAATGCAAGGTAAATCATTGTTAAACTTTGGAGGCTGATTTGCAAGTTGGTAGAGTATTCAGACTATCTATCAAACATTACCTGTCCCCAATTATGCTGAGAGGAGCTCGCTGAAGCTTTGTTTGGTTTGGAAGCTGCAAGCTCATGCTATGTGACTTGCTGTCTAGCTTCAGCAACCTTGCTTTGAGTTGGGCCATGCCTTCTGTCAGGTCCCTCAAACAATAAGGAAATTAAATGAGTGGTAGGCAAAAATTAAAATGTGGAATTAAAGATGGATTTGGATCTTTCCCTTATC
>JANHAO010011083.1:0-17209 GCA_026873985.1 Saraca asoca | reverse complement strand
CCTTGCCCTTTCAAATGCTCCAAGGACTCATGGTCGATATGGATGACAAATTACCTTAGCCACAAATAGTGTTGCTATCTCTCTAAAGCCTGAACCAAAGCATAGGGTGCCTTGTCATATATTGGGCAGTTGAGGGTAGCTCCCTTAAGCTTTTCATTAAAGAATGAAATGGGACACTTTTCCTACATCAAAATAGCTCCAATACCGAGTCCTAAAGTATCACATTCAATTAGAAAAGCTTTAGAAAATTTAGAAAGAGCAAGAAAAGGAGCAAAATTTAATTTCTCTTTAAGCAAACCAAAAGCTCTCTCTTGCTCACTCTCCCACCTAAATCCCACATTTTTCTTCACAAGCCTGGTCAAAGGTGTAGTTATGGTGCTAAAATCCCTCATAAACTACCTATAGAAACTAGTTAACTTATGAAAGCTTTTCACCTCACTCATGGTTTTAGGGCTGGGCAACCTCTAATGGCTTTCACTTTTTCCACATCCATTTTGATACCATTGCCACTCACCACATAACCCAAAAAAATTAATTTTCTCCAAGCACAAGGAACATTTTTCAAAGTTGGCATATAATTATTTATCTTTCAAGCATTGCAACACACATCTCAAATATTCAACATGCTCTTGTTCACTTTTGCTATACAAAAGAATATCATCAAAATATACCACAACAAATTTTCCAATAAAAGCACTTAACACATGATTCATCAACCTCATAAATGTAATAGAAGCAATTATCAAGCCAAAAGGCATGACCAACCATTCATACAAACCATGCTTAGTTTTGAATTCAATTTTCCATTCATATCCTAGTCTCATTCTAATTTGGTGGTAACCATGTTTCAAACCAATTTTAGAGAATTCACAAAATCCATACAACTCATCCAATATTTCATCAAGCCTAGAGATAGGATGTCTATACTTTATAGTGATTTTGTTGATTGGCAAGCAATTAACACACATTCTCCATGTTCCATCCTTCTTAGGCATAAGCAAGACCCAAACTATGCAAGGACTCATGCTTTCTCGAATGCAACCCTTGGCCATGAGCTCTTCCACTTGTCTTTGAATTTCTTTAGCCTCTTCAGGGTTTACTCTATAGGTTGGCTTGTTTGGAATGGAGGCTCCAAGAATGAAATCTATTTGGTGTTCTATCTCTTTTGATGTTGGCAAATTGTGGGGTACTTCCTTAGAGAACACCTCTTAAAATTCCTACAAAATTAACTCAATGGCACTATATAAAACATTAGTTTAATGATTAACATTCAAAATAACACCTTTATACACAAGAATTAGCATAGGCTAATTGCAATACAATGCTTGCCTAGCATCACTAGCCTTTACTAAAACACTCTACTTTTTTTTTCTTGTTTTGCTTTTTCTCTCAACTCATTTTCCTCACTCTTTTTCTCCACTCTTGCTATCTTTTTCTTCACTCATCTTTTCTTTATTTTTCTTTGTTTTAATTTGATCTTCCAATATTTGTTTAGGGGTGAGGGGCACAAGAGTAATGGACTTGTCCTTTATGAAGCTATACTGATTTAGGAAGCCATCATGGATTACATGCCTATCAAATTGCCAAGGTCTTCCAAGCAATAAATGGGCAGCTTGCATGGGAACAATATCACACAAAACTTCATCTTGATACCACCCAAATGGAGAAGGAAACTAAGACTTTTTTTGTCACCTTAACCTCCCCTCTTTCATTCAACCATTGGAGCTTATAAGGAGTAAGATGGTTTAAGGTAGGAAAAGCTAATTTCTCCACCATGATTGTACTAGCAACATTAGCACAACTTCCCTCATCAACAATCACATTGTAGACCTTTCCTTTTACATGGTATCTAGTGTAAAAAATATTCTTTCTTTGTTCTTCACTTCCCTCCTTAGTTTAGGCATTCAAATTTTTTCTCACAACTGGTGCCTTTTCTTCAACCACAACTTCTAACAAATCATTGCTCTCTTCATTACTTAAATTGGACTTTTCTTCATCGCTTTCATGTTCACTAGCTGATTCAACCTCCCCATTACCCTTCATGATCATGATTCTTTCGTTGTGGCACTCAAAGGCATAGTGTCCATGACCCAAGCACTTAAGGTACTTGATGTTTCTTTACTTTTGTGGCACTTCCATGTTGCTTTTGCTTTTTGAGTCTTCTCCTTTAGGTCTTGAGGAAGTTTCAGTCATGGGCTTCTTATAGGCTTTGACACCTTTTTACTCTTGCTTCTTGTCCTAATTTGTCTTCCAAGAGGAACTTGATTGATGAGCAAACTCAGAAGAAATCCTTCTCTTGAGTTATTTTTCTTCCTTCACCGCTATGTGTACCATATCCTCTAACTCCACATGGTGTTGTAGTTCAACTGCATTAGCAATGCCTCAATTTAAACCATGGAGGAACCAAGCCATAGTGGCCTCTCTATCCTCCTTCACATTTAACCTTATCATTGCTACCTCTATTTTTTTTGATAGTCTTCAACACTCTTGAATCCTTGAGTAAGGCCTTGAAGTTTTTGGTGCAACTCCCTATAATAGTGTGAAAGGAGAAATTTCTTCCTCATAATTATCTTCAATTCTTCCTAAGTGGAGACGGCTCTCTCAAAATTTCTTCTTCTACTTTGCACAAGTTGATCCCACCAAATGATGGCATAATCTATGAATTCCACAACCACCAATTTCACCTTTTTCTCTTCTAAGTAGTTGTGATGTTCAAAGATGAGTTCAACTTTTTTTTCCCATTCAAGATAAGCCTCTAGGCCATTCTTGCCTTGAAATGATGGTATGGTCATCTTGATGTTGTGCAGGCTTGAATCCACTCTTTTCCTTCTTGGTTTTTCATGTCTCCTTCCTATATTTCTTCTATCTCTTCTCATCTCATCTCACTTCTTTTGGTCTTATAGTGTGAAATGGACAACTCATCTTTATCTCTCTCATTTCTCCAACCCCTCTCATTACTCCTATGATGATCATTTGTTCTTCTCATTTTTCTCTCATGATGATGCCTTATATTTTCCACATTTGAGATTCTTTTACCAAGGCCATCAATTTTCATATTCATTCTCTCAAATTGTTATTGCATTGCTCTTAAAGTGAACATAACTTCATTGAGTTATGAACTGCTACCTTCCTCCATTTTTTTTAGACTAAAATTCTACAAAATAAAGGTTAGATAAAAATAGGAACCTCACTAAACACTAACTTCACAAGTGCTTAGAACACTCCACTCGTGTTTGCATTCATAATTAGGCTTTTTCCCTCTAATGAACTCACAACACTATTGCCTTTTACCACTCTTATCTACTCTCCTTAAAGTCCTGTTGGAACTAAGAAATGAAGTCTTGAAGTTTACAAGATGTAGAAATCAATATCACACAACACTCAAATAACACCAATGTGGCAAGAAATAACAAGAATAAGGAGTAAGGAATTGAAAAGGAAGAACAAGGAAAAGGATAACATTAAGTATATGAAGTTTTGGCTAGTAGAGAAATTCTAGGCACAAACCGAAATGTTGTAAGGAAAATTCACAAAGTTATAGGAAAAAATATCAAGCAACTACACTCCAAATTAAGTTTCTAAGCTAGAATATTGATCATTCATTCCAAAAAAAAAAAAACACATTCAAGTTGAATATAATGGAAAAATGACTTAGAAATGAGTTCAAATTGTGGATATTGAATGGAGCTCAAAGTTGCAGAAATTTTTTTTTTTGTTGTTCTAAAAAATTTTAGGACACCACTTGTTACTTTTCTCTTTTCTTTTGTTCTTTTCTTTGCTCACTTAGCTTTTTCTCTTTTGTTCTTTTCTTTCACACTTTTTCTTGACTTTTGTTTTTGTTTTTCGACTAGTATTTCCTCTTCTTTCTTTTGTTTTTCTCTACAGTGTTCTTTGCTATCCTTGAAAAATATTTCAGCACTTACCAATAAATTTTGAGCAGTCAAAACCAATTATACTCAATCACAATTGGCCTAACACAATTTCCCAAGGATGTACTCAAAATGAAGATGTTTTTGGCACAAAACAAGATCAAAATTAAGCTAGGACAGTAACAAATTTTTAGAGAAATTCTAGCAGAAGTTTTGCCCAACCACCAAGGGAATTGGACAACAACACAAAACTTGATGCAATTGAGAGGAAAATGGCACCGAACCAAATGAAGTCTAATTCTATCCCACACTACTGGATAAGAAAGCACAAAGCAAAGGATACTTAAACAAATCATCAAACACTTGAAATGCAACAAGGTAAGGAATGAAAATTCTACAAAATTTTTAGCAAAACCTTTAACAAAATAAGTAAGGAAAATGAAATAGAAATAAAACCAAATGAGCAGAAAATTTTCAATTACACAAAGCTATGATCAAATACTTAGTGTGCCAATAGAGCACAAAATTTGTTTGCACAAAATTGTGGCAAAAAAATAAAGAAAACAAAAGCAAATTTAAAAAAAATTAGTGCAATGTTTTTTAGCAAAATTTTTAGCAAACAAGTTAACACACAATTGGACAACAATTGGCAAGAAATTGATGAACAAAATTGGACCAAAAAATAGGAGACACAATAAAATAAAAATACAAAAGAATGGAATCATAAACAAGCAAAAAATGATGAGATATCACTTGAATTGGAAGTGTTGAAGCTTTGATACCAAATTGATGTGATCTCCCTTGGACATGCCCATGGACCTTCTCCAATTCAATAAGAATTCATCAACAAAATTGAAAACAAAAAAGAAATATATTTATACCACACTCTACAGGAGATAGAAGGAGTGATAAGTGATTAATTTGATGCCATAAAGAGTAAGCTCTTTGATAAATCTAAAGTTCTAGCAAGAACCCTAGGAGAGCACTTTCTCAAGAAGAAACACTTCTGTTTCATAAACTTATATGATGACTGAGTCCTACGAAATGCTAGAAAGTAATATAGTACTATAACCTGAACATATAATGATTGATGAGAATAGTTTGTGACCATGAGAAAATCATGGTTCTTTAAAGTGTGACAATTTAAAATGTATTATGATGTTACTCAGAGGTTGATCCCCTAGATTTTTATGATGTGTTGGATAATTTTGGTATGAGTTATGCTTTTTAAAAATATGAAACATATATGTTTGGTTAAATGTTAATGAATTCATAAGTTGGGTAAGGATTTATCTCACTAAGCCATAAAATCATTCTTTTGTGGACTATTTTTTCTTATTCAGATTCTTAATAAATTGCTATTAACCCATCTCTGAAAAGTAAGGATAGGCAATAACTTCATAGAAGTCGCTGCTGATGTAAATACCACCACAATAAAGAGTCTTTAGGAGTGTATGTCTAGTAAGTACATGTTAAAAGCACATTGAATGAAACTTTATATAGGTGAGTGCCATGTTTAGGTAGTGCCTCTATACATTATAAAAACATGTTTATGTATCAATGTTTGTCTCTTGATCTATAAGTTTGCCCTGTTAACTAAATTGAGTTTAAGTATATAACAGTAGGAAATATTAAATCAAGTATGAGTAGAAATGAATAATAGAGACAGATTAAAGATTAGTGTTTATCAATCGAGGATTGATATTCACATTAGTCATGACCACGAGTTTAAGTCATGACAAAGTTGGTATCAAAGCATGGTCTAGGCTAAATTTGTGAGTATAGGCCTGCACCTAGGATTGCATGGAGTTGATTAGAGCTATCACATGGTGATGGTTTCATCAAGTATTAATAGGAATAGTACCAATAGCATGTGTGCACCCACAAGCATGTATTGCTGATAACATTCTCGTTGACTTGATCAAATTTGTGTTCACATAAGTAGAGTTGAATTGGAACCTTAGTATATCTTGAAAATCTAATTAATTTTGTGATGTAGATTATGGTAAAAGCTAGAAGGTAGGAAAACTAGGAATCTAAGTTTAGTGATAAAGGATTGTTTATTAGACAAACTAGTCCACACCATCAAGTTGGTGATAATCTTGAAGTTCCTTAATGGGAGGAAAACCTAGTGCAGCAGGAAATGAATCATCTAATACAAATGTTAACACAAAGTCAAAATCAAGATCAAAATAGAGGACTCGATAAAGGTGCACAAAGTGAAAGAGATCAAACCCTTCTAGCTTGAAGTGAGCAATCGAGTAGGTTGAGAATTATTCACGAATTTCTAAAACTAAAGCTACCTGAATATACGAGAATAAATTCTTCTTTGGACTCATATCAATTTGTTAACCAAATTGAGAGATATGGTAGGATACTATAGTAGCCCAAATCCTTATTAATAGAGCAGATAGGATATTAAATAGATGATTTGGCAAATTACTAGTATGTTGGAATCATTCAGAGATGAATTGTTAATGTTGAATCATTAACTTAGGCAACATTCCAAGAAACTTTTACTAATAGATTTCTTCCTTCTGGTGTTTAGTAGGTGACTGCTAGAAAGTTTGAAAATTTGAAACAAGAAAAATTATTCGTAAATGAGTATGAGGTTTAATTCACTCAACTCTCTCGATATGTAACTCACTTGATTCCTAAAGAAATTATAAAAGTAGAAAGGTTTGTACAAGGACTTCATGATTATCATATTGATTAAATCAAAATTGATCCAGATACAATGTACCAACAAGCCATAAATTAGGCTTTATGGATTGAATTAAGGTTCAAAGACCATCACAAAAAAGAAATGTCTTTGGTAGCAAGAAAAGAGCTTGAACTGAGAAAGCTAGTGTTGCACCAAGTAGAAAACTAATTCTAGTTTGTGGAATACCACCAAGTAGGTGGAGAGAAAATCATACTGGATCATCTCAATCATAGAATCCAGTTATAAGAAGAAAAGTAGGACGTTAATTAGCTTTAATTGTTTCTGCCCCATTCCACAAATGGAATGTAATCCATAATTAGGGGAAACTTAATATTAAGAAGCCACTATGTATAATTTGTAGTGCAAGGCATTATGGACTATGTGCAAAGAAACTGATAAGATGTTTTCAATAAAGAAAGCTAGGACATAGAGCATAGGTCCTATGAATGTAAGTGTCTCGAGGTATGGTGCAAATTCTCAAGCCTGACCTCAAAACTACCCAGTGACCCAACATATAGCTTCTTTGAAAGCATCAACTGTGTATGGTAAGGATGATACAAAAGGTAATCAAGGAAGAAATCCTAATGTAGCCACTACAAAAATTCATAACTTTACTAAACAAAAAGCCCAAACATCAAATGCTAAAATTTTAGGTATTCTAAAAACATGTGAATTATAAACTTGAATACTATTTGACCTTAGAGCTACCCATTCCTTATAGTTTTGCCACTTTAATAAATGAATCCAGTGAATTAACTCTAGTTGGTCATATTCTTTTAGCCAACTACTTGTATAGAAATTATGCTATGATAATGAGAGATAATTAGTTATATGTCAATCTAGTCATGATAGATCAAATTAACTATGATGTAACCCTAGGTATAGGTTCAATTTCCTAGCATCGTGCATGCAAAAATAGTTTGATATGATAATTATATTTCATAAGAATGAATTTCCTCCTGTAGTCTCTCAAAAAGAATGAGTAATTAAGGTAGATAGTTAAAATTCAAGCGTATAAGCTTGTAAGTTGTTAAATAAAAGATGCATAGTTTATCTAGCTACGATGAAAGGCCTAGAGCAATCTATCCCAAATCTAAGTGAGGTTCTAATAGTATGAGAACTTTCAATAGGTGTCATGACAAATTATCCAGATTGCCACTAGATTGAAAAATAGAAATCAATCTTGTATCTGATGCTGCATTTATTTCCATTCCTGCTTACTGTATGGGTCACCAGGATTGAAAAAGTTGTAAATGTATTTAAAAGAGTTAGTTAATAAGGCTTCAATCACCTAAGCATATTATTGTTAAAAGTGTTCATGTTCCTTATTAAAAAGAAAACAAAAGGATACAGTGGTGTATTAATTATCGTCTAGTTGTTTAAGAATAAATATCCCCTCCTTCACATCAATGATTTGTTTAGCTGGTTGCAAAGGATGATATATTTCTCAAAAATGGACTAGAAGATTGAAATATCATTAGCTAAAGATTTGTAGAGAGAATTGTCCAAGGAGTATATATATATATGGTATAAGGTTTGAAAGTTAAGAAATAGGTAAATGTTAATGTACCTGATTAAAAAGCTCATATTCTTCATGAGTGATATTTGTTTTATGACATAAGCCAATTGAAATTAGAATGCTTTTATTGGAATGATATTGTGATTGGAAGGCTCTTGATGAACCTAGTAGGTGGTAACCTTTGAAAATATTAAATTTTGCAGACAGGTTGCACATTGAGTTAAGTTTGAAGGAGAGATGGTATAATTGACCAAAGGATAAAATGAGTAAATGTGACTATAAGGGAAGAATTAGAGATTTAAGATTGCAATTAAGAAAGAGGCATGATGATTAGCTAAGAATAGCTTAAGCAAAGGGTTTGAATATTAAATCAAGGATTGAAGATAAATGAAATGATTTCTTAATATTAACATGTTAACTTTATGAATAGATAATTTGTTTTTCTTAAGTGTTTATTGATGATATTATGAAATACTCCAAAAGTGAGGAAGAACATGATCAATATCTAGAAATGGTACCATATATTTTGAAAGAGTATAAATTCTATTATAAATTCCCTAAATGTAAAATTTGGGTAACCAATGTTAATCGTATTTTTGCAAGAAAGAATATGAGCAGATTCTCAAAAGTAAAAGTAATAGAGAATTAATCTAGACCAACTATGATCATTGACATTCAAAGTTTCTTGGATACTTTATTGTAGTTTAAGTTTTGTTTTTGAAAATAAGCATCTGTTAACCATAGGAGTAAACAACTTACTCTCTTACCAGTATTTTCTTATGGATTTGGTATATAAGCTTATGAGTTTAAATTTTGGCAATATTTTAGGAAAGATATGCTGAGTGGGGGATAATGATAAAATGTACCAAAATGGTGTTTTACAAGGGGAGATAAATGCAATTAAAATATATAAGTGTGGAACTTTGAAGTCAAGTCAATGTTTAACTAAGAGTAGAGTTCAATTAATAGAGAAAGTTCCCTCCCTATTCATTTATATGATTCATTAATCGGAAATATATGATAGAGTGTGCTTCATTTTATGGCATAATGATAGAAAAGTTAAATTAATAGTTTTGATTGAGCTTATGGGCTATGATTATTCAGAAATTGATGTAACTCCTTAAAATAGTAAATGGAGTTAACCAAATTTTAGATATTCCTTCCCCATTCTTTGACAAGTTATGATATATATAAGTTACAAAGAGTTGTTACTGATTAAAGTTGTTATGGTTACTAGATTTGTCTATAATTACAAGTTACCAATCCAGAATTAAAATGGTATTGTTTGAGGTGTTTGATAGGAGGACATGATGGTCTCCAATGGGTTAGATCGAGCCCAAAAGGCAAGTTGTTAAAACCAAATCTGGTAGCAAGTGCTAATGAAAAGGTATAACCAATCTATGGTCAAATAAAAGTGGCTCAAGATCAATGAAGCTATGTCTAAATAGGAAAAGAAAAGAATTAGAATTAGAATTTAACTTACCAACTAAGATGTAAGAAATCAATTCAGTATTCCAAGTTTTTATATGGAGGAAATAGTTTTCAAATAAGCCTCATATTATAGGAAAAGAAATAGAGCTAAATGCTAAGCTAACATATGGAGAGCAATCAATAGTCATTCTCGAATGACAGTATAAGAGTAGGAAATAATAAATCAAGTATGAGTAGAAATGAATAATAGAGATAGATTAAAGGTTGGTGTTTATCAATTGGGGATTGATATTCACATTGGCCATAACCAAGAGTTTGAGTCATGATAGTTATATTCCTCACTAGACCATAGGTAAGCCTAACGATGAATTTGCAATTTGATACACAAAAGTTAAGATAATTATAATTCTTAAAATATTAACAATAGAAATATCATTAAAAATATAATAGATACTTAAGAGTCACCCTTGGGATACACCCAAGCATTATTGTTAGTAAAATTTCTATCCCATGATAAGGTAGAGGGCCAACCCAAATTGGTCACTCAGATGGTAGGCTACTAAGGAGCATTAGGAGTAGACTTTGTACTCGTGGAGAAGTTTGTTTGTAACACGTCATAAACTGGACAATACTAGATTAGGTCAAATAATATTAGATAGGGATTGAAATGGGTAGGATTGCAAAGGTAGATTGGCTTTGGACCTTGGGACTAGTTAGGCCTAGGTTTTAAGCTAAGCAAGTGCTTGGGTCCTAAATTGACTAGAATTACACTGATGCCACAAATTGGCCTTGTGAACAATTTAAAGAGGTAAACATACTCAATTTGACATGAAACTTTGTACAAAAATCAAGAATTATATGGAGGCCTTATGGCTCAAATTTGGTAGTAATCTAACTTATGTATGATTTTTCCAATCTTTCCCCATTTCAAGGGTATTTTTGTAATTTTGGCTTGGTTTGCTTGTCCAATGTAAGTTGAAAAGCACATAGTTCCATTCCTTACATTTTTAGCTTCGTGTTCATATAAGATGGTGCAAAATTTTTGCCTAGAGCTATAAGAAAAGGCCTTATATCAACTCATAAAAAGTATGTCTTCTCCTACCATTTGACCTTCGGCTTAGAATGCTCTTTAGAAGGGGAAGTGTTGGCAGCTTGTCAAGTGCTCATTAAGGGCACCTTGAGGCCTTGTCAGGTGTTCATTTAGGGCTTGTTAACATTGAGTCTAGGGATCTAAAGAAGTGTGTTGGCTTGAAACTTTCCCTACATACTCTAATCTATGTAATGAGGCATATATCAATGAAATGGAGTTGTCCTTCTCCTTATTCAATTGTCCTTTCATTTTTGCCTATTGCACACTAGAGGCTACTTATGTAGGGTGTTCTTAAGGCATAGTCATTTGGTTTCTTCAATTTACTTGCTTATGTTACCTTCAAGCATGTTATGCATATCCCATAATGCCTTGTATATTTATCTAAGTGTGGCTCGAGTTATTAGACAATTGGCATGTTGGCCAAGAATAGTGACATACACTACACAGTTTATGCTGGAGAGCTATTGACTTATGACAGAAGGTATCAGAGCCTAGTTGCTAGAAAGTAGATTGAGAGACCATATGAACTTGGCTTCACACCAAGCACTAGTCTTCTTAAGCATTGAAATTGCCACCAAGCACTCAGGGGAATAGACAAGGAGAATGGGTAGGTAAGAAGACATGGTAGGTAGGGTGAATCGACTTGAAAATCAAATGGTGGGAGTGAGTTCTCATCATGTCAAGGTGGACAATTAGATTAGATTTGGCTTGTCTAAGCTTATAAGGAATGGAGCAAACATTTCTCAAATTTGTGAAGAAATGTTGTTAAAAACTTGGCCAAGAGGGTAGCAAGAGATTGGAGCAAATCTTGGGTAAAGGGTTAAGAATATTGCAACTGAGGAAACATTATTGGTGCATCTGGTACATGCATGTGCAAAAGTCAATGGACTTGTTGTATAGTGGAGATGTTGGTTATGCATTTTTTCATATTAGCATTTGAGGGAATGCAAACCATTAAAGAGAGTGAGTGAATTGATGGTCTATCTAGCGGGAAGTACCTCGAGAGAAGCCTTGGTCCTATTGGTGAGCTTGACTACGTATAAAGGAACAACTTAACAATTGATGGAGCTAGAGGGTGAAGCTTTGGTCATGTAAGAGTGCATGGCCACACCACAACTAGAGGGTTGAAACATCTAGAGGGTAGTGAGAATTGATGGCTTATCTAGCGAGATGAAGCACTGGGAGAAGCCCTAGCCTTATAGACAAAGCTTGAACATGTCCATGAGGGACATTTAAGCTATCAATGGAGCCTAGAGGGTGAAGCCACAATCATGCTAGAAAGTGTGGCCATAACAAGTAGTTGGCACATCTTCTGGGATGACACATCTCTTTTGGTGTGTTAAGTAGACTAATCTTACTAAAGGAGTCCAAAATCATGTCAAAGGGATGAAATATTTGGAGGGATACAATGAGCGGGAGAATGATACCTGTTTAGTGATGCTAGAGAGCTACAACACTTATCCATAAGATTCGAGATGAGATGCTAGAGAGCTAGCACACCATAATCACATGATAAGTGGCAATGATACCTATTTAGTGAGCTAGAGCTACATAGTTACATAATAGGGTAGCGACAATGGCCATGAGGCATAGTGAATTAGCACTACATAATCGTTAGACAAACTTTATGGCAATAACCATAAGATTCATAATTGCTCATGCACAATCAAAGTGAAACTCAAGGGTAAAGGACTACTCTACACTCAATCCCTTTTCGAGCAAAAGTGGGAGAGTCATTAGAGGATGCACTCATTGCAGGTTGTGCTGGCCTAAACATTAAAGGATGTCAATGAGAGGTGCTGAAGGCACTGATCTTCACAAGAGTGGCTGTAAAGGCATGATACAAGAGTGTATCAACTCTGAAATGCTGGCATTAAATAGTGCAAACTTATGACAGGTCATAAGGACCACAATGGTAAGGAAGCATCAACTTTGATGAAGGCTATGATGGAGAGGGTATTAACTCAGAGAGGGTCAGAGGATTTGATCAAGGAGTGTAGCAAAATATAAGGGATTTTCAAACCTAATGCAAGCAATCTTGGAGAAAAATGATCAGTCTTGTGTCTCACATCAATGTATGGGTATTAGATGTAAGGTATCTTAGTAATAGTGTCCTGAACACTAAGAATATGCACAAGCTATAGAGGTAGCGAGCCAAGAGCTGAAGAGGTAGTGAGGCAAATTGAGAGCTATATAAGTAGTGAGTTGAATTGAAAGCTACAGAAGCAGCGAGTTGAATTGAAACCTTTGGAGGACAGTGTGCATGCAATCTATAGAGGTGGTAAGGCAAGCATAAGTTGCAAAGGTAATAACCCAAATGGTTCAGAGGAAACCCATCCAAAGTCTACAGAGGCAGCAAAATTTTTGAGTTTTGGAGGGAAATCATTGAAGTCTATAGAGGCATCAAGATTCTAGAGTTTCAAAGGAAGCTCACAAAAAGCTTGTGGTGAGAGTATAATTTTTTTGATAGAGCTAACTCAAAGAGGCAAGCTTAAAGGATGTCGAGGGAGAAAATGATGAGTAGTAGACTAAAGGCTATCCTGATGCTTTGTGAAGTTGAGGGTGCCATCTTTGTAAAAGTCCTTGAGTGATGTTAGCTCAAAGAGCCAAGCTGGGGGTGATGAAGGGAGTAGTTTAGAGGTGCCAGTTGAAGACCTTATGAAGAGTTCAAGGAAGTAGCTTGAAAGGAGCAGGTTGAAGACTTTCATGAAAGCTATGTTAGATTAAGACATCAATGAGGACATTGACAATCTTTAAGTGGGGGAGAATGTCACAAGTTGGCCTTGTGAATGATTTGAGGGGCAAACATACTTAGTTTGACATAAAACTTTGGGAGAAATCAAGCATTGTATAGAGGCCTTATGGCTCAAATTTGGGAGTAATCTGACTTATGTACTATTTTTTCAACTTTTCCCCATTTTAGGGGTATTTCTATAATTTTGGTGGGGTTCACTTGTCCAGTGTGAGTTGAAAAACACATGATTATGTTCTTTGCATCTTTAGCTTCACCTCCATATAAGATGGTACAAACTCTTCACCTAAGGCTATGAGAAAAGGCCTTATGTCAACCCACAAAAAGTATATCTACTCCTATCATTTGGCCTTTGGATCAAAATACTCTTTAGAGGGGAGTGTCAATAGCTTGTGGAGTGCTTGGTCGAGGATACCTTAGGGCCTTATTGGGTGTTTATTTGGGGCTAATTGGCATGTAGTCTAAGGATCTAAAAGAATGTGTTAGCTTGAAGCCTCCCCTACACATTATAATTTATGTAATGAGGCATATATTAATAAAATGGAGTTAACCTTCTCTTTATTCGATTCTCCCTTTATTTTTTTCCCGTTATGCACTAGAGGCTACTTATATGGAGCATTCTTGAGGCTTAATTGTTTAGTTGCTTTAGTTTACTTGCTTATGTTGCCTTCAAACATGCCTGTAATGCCTTGCATATATATCCAAGTGTGGATTGAGTTGTTGGAAGCTTGGCATGCTAGCCAAGAGTGACAACATGCGCCACACAGTTTCAGTTAGAGAGTTACTGGCTTGTGACAACTAGCTAGTCAATTGGACCACTTTAAGAGCCAATATAAGAAGAGCTCCTTTAGTGAAAATTGCAACCCTCATTTGGATTTAAGTAGCTTTTAAAGAATGTTACTCAACTAAAAAGGATTCTAGTTTGTGCTCTTCAAGGGTGTAAACCTAAGGTAAGGTTTTTAGACTAAAAAGGTCAAATTCTATATGGAGATTTTGTACATATTGATTGAGATGAAACCTACTAATTTATTCATCAATGTGACATCCTTAATAGTTGGTGACATATGAGACAAATGCAATGTAAGAGAACACAACTATATGAAATGCAGAAAGTGCATTCAACATGATACGATATAACTAAAAACCATATAACCTTATTGCTTATTTCCCTTAACTTACATAGTATCAAAGTATGCTATATGAGACTAACTTATCTTGCAGGGCTAGTAAGACATATTGTCACATCCCCACTTCTATAGAAATTAGATTAGCATAAATCACCTAGAGGTGACCCACAAACCCATGGCACATAACTCTTATGCAAATAAATCGTAGCTTAATATTTGAAATAAAAATCAATAGTAATGTGAACACTTTAATTCAAAATAGTAACTAAAGAAAAGATATGCAACTGAAACATAAATAGTCAGAATAATGAAAATGTTTGAAATAAATTCATGGCTCTTTAAATAATAAGGTTGGCCTTACTGACTGATAGTTTTCTACTCTGAATAATCCATATGCTAAACATGTTTCCCACCTCTAGTAAGTAGGAAGGGGTCTTGCCTAATCAAGATCCTCAAAATTTTGTGTATCTAAAAAAAATGTAAGGAAATGAAAGGTGAGTACAAACCATAATACACAATAAAGTGAGGGCTTCTACCCTCATTTGGGTTCAAATCCTTCTTGGCTATAAAAATTATCTATAAAACATATATATATATATATATAAAGATAATTATAAAAACATTTAAATCATGACTTCTTCTAGTTTTGAAAATCATATATATAATCATAAAATACTTAAAAGGTGTTAAGCGAGGATTCTACTGCTCCCTTGCAAAATAATTCACATAAATTATACTGACACAATGGATTATTCATAAGAGTAATGTTTGCTTAACTTTAACTTAACCTTTACTTGTCTTTTAGGACTATACATGTTGACGGTGGAATTTGGTTCTGATCCAAACTCCAGCCAATGGGGGATTCTTTAGAGATCTCAAGCTGTTGATTGGTTCTACGACAGTAAATGAGCTAAGTTAGCAAGAAAGGAGGGAAGGGCAATAAGAAAACATAAAGGTTTTAACATGGTTTGGCCAAATCTGGATAGAACCAGACCCTACATCCATGGTAGTGTATTGATCTAAGAATATTTTTATAGAGCTTTAGTAAACAGGCATCTCTCTCCCTTTAATGTTCATCTCCTTCTTGTATTTATAGAGGAAAAGAGGTTACAATAATAATTTTGCATGCAGTAAATCTATCACATCCGGCATTAAATATACAAGATAGGATAGATAGACTAAATCGCATAATTTGACTACTACATATTGCCTCCTACAGGTGGGTCCCATGTGTCCGTTGGCTAGAACATGAATTGGTCTTTTGTCCAGTGAGCTCCCAAGTTGCTAATTGTGCCTCCTTAGCCAGATCATTCGATTTGGTGAAGTGCCTATCTTCGGGATGGCGAGGTCGAGCTTGCTCTATCAGGAATGGGCTTGAGCTGAGAGGGTCACTTTGCAATGTGAACTGAAGGCGCAGTGATTTGAGTATTCTTCAACCTAGGTCTTTACCATGCTCGGGCTATTTGTAGGTCCATCAAGGACGATCCAAATTTCACATATAACATAAGCCCCCTAACTCTCAGCTCGCTTCATAGGTTGGGAGTTGAGACTTTTTGGCATCCATTCAATCAAAGTCTTTTCTGAGACTGGCATTTTGTCTATTCTAGGTCATGCTTCCGACAATATGTGTCTAACAATCATTGGCGAGTTAACCTTAATCATTTTTTAGGCAATAAATGATGGTGGTTGGGGAGATTAATCTGGACTCTTTGACAAAACTGAACTTAGCTCTATTTAAGGGAGAGGAAATCCCCTCTGCCCCTTCATTCAAGTAAACCATGAAGATTCTGGATGAACCTCCATTACTTCCGGCATTCTAGCTCTCCACCGGGGTGTGTATGATCTGCTGCATAGGGAATTCAGAAGATTTGGCTTCTCCGTTAACATGGAAGGATCTCATACAGATCTCAAATTACGTCTTCTCAGCTTCACCATCAGGTTTTTGTGCCCAGCCAGCCAGGCTCCTATTGTTTCCTGAGTTGTTCTATTTATGAATAAAAAAAAAGCTCCAATTGGGAAAATAAGGAGCGGTAATGCTTGTTCCCTCTCCATTGGCAAGGGCTAAGTTGAGGAAGGGCTTGTTATCAAGGGAAGCTCTGGCAGAGGAATTTGAGGGCTTGGGTGAACTCATGAACTTTAGTTGGCAAGGGTTTGTCCTTCTACTGCCAGTCCTTCTCCTTAGAAGAAAATTAGTTATCGCTTTTCCCTTTGTATTTTGGCTTTCTGATGAAGTTTTACCTCGTTAAGGCTTTTTAATGAATAATATCTTCTTTTGTGATCTCAATGTGCTATTTTTATCTTTCTGTATCAATAATAATGCAACCTTCATAGTTTGTGGTGAAATTTTGGATGGCCAATCAACCAAAACTTGCCAAACACAATAAAATATGTCACACATAAGTACTGTCGAATCTGTAAAAATGATTGTGCACAGTCAGAAATTTGCATGAGAGTTGTGAACACTTGGTCATACATGAGCTGTGAATTAGAGCGATCTCATTGCCTTAGGCAAGTAATTAGGTTGTCAATTCCTTATGCTTTAGTGAGCACATAGCCACACTAGCATTGAGTGTTTAAGAGTGCCTCTGCACCTTGACGTTATGTTTAAATATCCGCAAGTACATGGTGTAGTTGTAGCTAGTACTGGCAAATACGGGTCGATCCCATAGAGAAGTTAATATTAATTACCAAAATCTTTATAACTCAACTATCCAAAT
>JANHAO010011082.1:0-17223 GCA_026873985.1 Saraca asoca | reverse complement strand
AATTGTACATAAATAATCAAAATATGTAATTTATCTAAATTAATTTCCCTTGGAAATTATAATATTCATAATAAACAAAATTTATAAATATTAATGAAATCCTTCATAAAAATAAAATTTATGAAAAATCTTTCCAAAAAAATGCCCAAAATAAAATTCTGAAAAAATAAATTTTTTTGAAATTTTTTTTGGACTAGCTGTAAACAACATGTGGTTTTGGGCCCGGTCTAAACGGCGCCACTGAAACCTCAAATGACAGCCTGGATCTTGCTGTAAACGACATGTTATTTCACTTAAACATGAAACAACTTGTCGTCTGTGTCATCCTCTACCTTTGTTCGGGCTGACTTAACCCGGAACAAACTCGATGCAATTCGGAACACGACCTGGCCTATTTCCAGCTATTTCAATGTCCAAATTTCCGATCTTAATCACAGAATTGTTGAAAATCCATAACCTTAATGATTTCTCAATTTAAAACTTAAGAAAAAAATGAATTTTTACGTAGGTCCAGAATTTGCAAAAACAGGGCAATTTTTGAAAAAAAAAAAATTCCAGTAACTTTTACATCAAAGTAAAGGTACTTTAGGCTCTGATACCATATGTAAGGGTTTTATAAACTTAAGGATCAAAAACAAAATTTATAATAGAAGCTGGATTGAACTTATTACCTGCAGTCATTAATGTTTTGGTTGCTACCTTTTCCTCTATCTTGCACTGCATTCAGGAGCTTTCCAATGCCTCTCAATCTCTCAAGGTGATGGAATATCTTCTGTATAGATAGTTGATGGCATCAGGGACCTCAAACACCCTTATTTATATAATTGTTTGGCCCATCACGAAGCTTTCAAATTCTTTAGCTATTAAGATTTATCTAAATTAACCACAAATTCTTATCTTAATAGTATTGTTATATTGGCGAGATAATAAGGAGATAAATGCTTACTATTTTATTTTTCTTAAATATAAGGAAGGTTATTGCACCGGTAATTCTTATCCAAATTGCAAAGCGTTATCTTACAAATATATATTATAATTAAAATATACAAAAAATTTGTAGTCTCAGTGCATAATGGCTCAAATTGGGAAAAGAAAAACAAGATAAAAGGGAAAGAAGTTAACAAAGGAAATACCGAGAAAAGGAAAGGAATAGAGCACTATCTAATTTATTTGGTTCAAGAAAGTTGATTTCTCGTGATTCCTTTTATTGTCGTTTACTTCAATTGAGAAAAAGAAATGAAAAAAAGTTATTATTATTTTTATAATTATTATTATTGTTGTTATTATTGTTAGTAATGATGGTGATAGTGGAAATATATTAAGAGACATAAAATTTAAAATAGAAGAAAACTTTTTTTAAAAATGGGGAGAATCATTTTAAATTGATTTGGGATAAGCACATTAAGCAATAATATAAAAAGAGAATGAATTTTTTCATTAACTAAACACAAATAAATAATTACAGACCCTTCCTTCCTTCCTTTTCTCATCTCCTGTTGACCCAAACGGAACTGCCCTTGCTTTTGAATACCACCATTAAATATTTTGCTTTTTATGTTTTCTTTAAAAGAAAAAAAAAAAAAAGACTTTGCTACATCATTGGGAAATTTAGTGCATTCACATTCCTGCTAAACTAAAGTGGTCTAAAAAGAAAATCATACTAAAGCATAATGATTTGATATTGCTTCTTTTCATGAAATAGTGTGTTCCGAGAAATAAAAAGTTCTTCCTTTTTTTTTTTTTTTTGGGCTCCTGTGAACTTATCAACTTAAGTTGGTATTAATTTTGAGAGGATGATTCAGTCTTAAACAGTTAGCTAGAAATATGTTCTGCATATTGCAGGTTCTTTCTTTTTAATTATAAAAATTATCTTTTAAAGCCCAAATGATAAGAAATTGTCTTATGAATTTCCTATAAGTAAATTAACTAGTTTAGTTGATTAAAAAATATTATATAATTTTTTTAAAATTTATTATTTTATATTAAATTTAATATATTATTATCGTTATTATTCAATCTATTTTAAAATTGCAAAACTAATATTAAAATATTATTGTTACAAATAATATTTAAAATAGGTATCTCATAATTTCAAATTAAATAAAATTTGATATGATTAATGTATATAATTATAAAACATAAAAATTAATTTTAAAATCTATACTCGAGAATAAAAACTATAAACAACTATATTAATTGTAAACTATTCAAAATAGTATATACAATACAAGTATAGGTGGATTTGAATTTCTATGAATGAAAATTTCTTTAATTATTTGATTTTCTTACCAATTTTGTGAAATTAGTTATAAATAAACACATAATTTATTGAACAATCATAATTAATGAGTTTAAAAAAAAAAAGATGAAACTAACTATAATATCTTATAACGAAGCTTTAATTTTAGCTAAAAAATTATTAGTTGTTTGCCTTTTGAATTCTTTTTCTTCAAATTTCAATCTTAGTAAATAAAAATATAAAAGAAAACATATAGTAACATCGAGGTACAATAAATCGTAAAATTGACTTTTTTAACCAAAACAATCCTATATAAATATACAAAGTATAAGGGGTAATATAAAGAAAAATTATAGAATTGATTGAAAAAATGGAATAGACATACAATATATAAGGGATAGCATAAAAAAAACTTAGAAAATGTACAAAAGAATATAAACATAAAAGAATTAAACAAATGTCATAATAGTAGAGTAGATAATCAAATACAACTAAGATAAATATCATAAATGATATAATATAATAGAATTAGCATCAAGTAAGTATCATCTAAATTAATCATGATTTTAAAAATTACTTATAATTAAAAAAAAATAGTCACTAGACAAATTTTTTAAGTGGTCAGTTTTCTGCGGATCTTCTAATTCTACTTCTAGTCCCTGACTTTTGTAATTATGTTTTTCACTCTCAAAATTATTTCTAAAATATATAATTTTTCTAATGGCATTCGTAATATCAATAATAAATTCAAAATATATCAAATAATTTGTAATATTATATTGATGTAAACTAATAGAAACATTAAATATCATATTAGAGGTATGTACATACCAACTAAAAATATTTTATCTTTAATAACTTGAATTTCACTGAAATTATAAAATGAGAAGTCATTTTCATAAATATAAAAGTTCATCATCTTTTTAACAATGTAAAAAAAAAAGGAAATTGATAAAACCAACATTACACTATTACTTTTTAATCCATCGAAACCATCGATGTTATTGCTTTTATTTTATCATTATTATGAAAATCATGAATTACCCGATAATGTATTAGTCTAACCTTCAAATTTCATATATAATCTGATAAGGATACATTCCATATGAAATTAATACTTCATGATATTTTCACGTTCTTTACTATTAATTAAATCTTTTAAGTAGTATTAATTTAGGTTTCATTTTTCAAAAGTAAATAACAATGCATAAGATAAAATTTTGAATATAAAAAACAAATATTATTAATTAATGAACTCAAACAAAGAGACTGATAGTTCACTCTTAATATCTGATTTAAATTTATAATTGGTCAAATTATACACAATTTAAATGTTACAATCTCTTCAAAAATTTAAAAAGATAATTTAACCAAATCAATTAATGTCAAATTTGATAAATTTATAAATTATAACAATATAATATTATTAAATAAAAAGTTAAACTTTTTATAATATTATATTTACAAATATATAATAATATAAAATTTATAAATTGTAACAATATATGTTTAAAAACACATTTGGTTATATTAACTTTTTATATAAATTTCAATCAACAAATATGGGATGTATCTCATTCAATAATATAATATTACATTTAAAACTATATTTAATCATATTTTACATTTAAAATATAACCATAATTTTAAAATAAGAAATTTCATTATGAAGTTCTATTTTAAGATTAAAAAATGTTAAAAAAATCAAACATCTATAAACTTTTAATATAAACTGCAACAATATAATATTACATTTACAAATATATTTTTTGATTATAAGATGAACAATAAACGATTATACTAAAAATATATGAGGTACATCTTAATAATTTACACATAATATAAATTAAAAATATAATATTATTTAAAGAATTTTAACTTTCTTAAATGTAAAATAAAATTCTTGTTATTAAATTTTTTATTTTAGAATTATTATTATATTTTAAATATAGAAATATCAAATAATACATGATTAAAGTATCATAATCTTTTCACAAATTTAAAATTACAGTATTTCCAAATCAAATAATATTAATTTTGACAAATATATAAATTACAACAATATAATATTATTAAATAAAAAATCTGAAAAATTTATAATATTATGTTTAAAAAATATAATATGAGAAAATCAATGATTATAAATTGCCATATTATATTATTACGTTTAAAAACATATTTAACCATCATTTTTTATACAAATTACAAATCAATTATTATAATAAAAGATAATATAGTGTATACATTGTAGCAAGCTTGCAACAACATAATATCATGTTTAAAAACATATTTAAATTTTTATATATAATCATAATTTTAACAAATGAAATTTAATAATAAAATTTTATTCTACATTTAAAAATGTTAAAAAATAAAACATATAACAACTTTTTTTATATAAATTACAATAATATAATATTACATTTGAAAACATATTTGATTATTATATAACAAATCAATTATTATATCTAAAAAAATGAGTTATATCAAATTCATTCGGTCATTGTAATAATAATATTATCTGATGCTTTTTTTAAAAGAAAATTTTATTATTAAAGTTTCTGTTTTAGAATTTTCATTATATTTTAAACATCAAATATGAACAATAATATATAATTTAAAGTATCATAATTTCTCCATAAATTTAAAGTGATAATCTTCCTAAATTAAATAATATTAATTTTGATAAAGATATAAATTGTAACAATATATATTATTAAATAAAAATCTTAAAATATCTATTATATTATGTTAAAAAGTGTATAATATGACCTAATCAATTATTATAATTGTAATAATGATATTATAATTTTAATAATATAATATTATCTTTAAAAATATATTTAATAGTATTAACTTTTTTACATGAATTGTAAATCTATTATTATAATAAAAAATATTATATATCTTACATTTAAAATTTTGTTGGATCATATTTTATATTTAAAATATAATTATAATTTTTAAATAGAAAATTTGATAATAAAATTTTATTTTTCATTTCAAAATATTAAAGATAGATCATATTTCAAATTTTTTATATAAATTACAAAAATAAATTAATTTAAAATTACAGCTTTTTAAAATAACAAATGTTGATTTCCATCAAGTTATAAATTGTAATAATATAATATTGTTAAATAAAAAAATCTAAAAATTTTATAATATTGCATTTAAAAAATATAATATAAGTAAATCAATGATCATAAATTACAATAATATAATATTATATTTAAAAACATATTTGATCATATTAATTTTTTCATATAAATTATAAATCTTTTTTTTTGTTCTAATTTTTTAGACTATTCTCGAAGGAACATAAAATGCAAATCAATGATTATAATAAAAAAAAATATAGCATATATCTCATTGCAAATTTATAACAATATAATATTATGTTTAAAAATATATTTAATCATATTTATATTTTAAATATAATCATAATTTTAACATAAGAAATTTAATACTAAAATTTTATTTTACATTTAAAAATGTTAAAAAATAAAGCATATAAATTGCAATAATATAATTTTATATTTAAAAATATCTGATTAAAATGTGAGCAAATCAATTATTATAATTGAGAAAATAAGGTATACCTATTGATTTAGTCATAATATAAACTGAAACAGTATAATATTACTATAAAAAATTTGAAACCTTTTTAAAACATAAAATAAAATTTTATTTTACATTTAAAAAAATGTTAAAAACTAAAACATATGACAACTTTTTATATAAATTGTAATAATATAATATTGCCTTTAAAAATATATTTAATCATAATATAAACAAATCAAATTATTATAATTCATAAAATATAACATATATCCAATTGATTTGGTTATAATATAAATTATAATAATATGATGTTATTTTAAAGAATCAGGAATATTTTCTAAACATAAAATAAAATTTTGTTACTAAATTTTTTACTCTAAAATTATAAATACATTTTAAATATAAAATATGATTAAATATGTTTTGGAAGGAAAATATTTAAAGGGCATTTGGTTAGGGAATTTAAGAGGACACGTAACATAATCAAAAAACTAATTTCCTTATTAAGTATTTAGTTCACGTGTAGTAAAATTTGTTATCATTATTTAACCTTAACAAATTTTCCCTTTTGAAACCCTTCTATTACTTAAGGTATCGGATTACATTACCTTTTGAGAAAAAAAAAATCCCCTCTCTATGTTTTTTCTTATTTCGCGAAGTTCTTACCATCACTTACCATCATTATCTATTATCCACCACCATTTTATGCCATTGACCATCGCTATTACTATCTATCTTTATTGACTACTCTCCATTGCCATTACCATCTTTAGCTACTACTTACTGTCATTTTTCATTATTGACCATTGTCCACTACCACTATCACTACCACTATCATTCCTATTATTAATCACTACTCATCATCACCTATAGCCATTGACCATTGCTTCTATCATTTTCTGCTGTTGACTACTACCTATCACCACTACCATCACTGACTATTATTAACCATCACTTTTCATCGTTGACTACCACCTATCATTATTATCATCATTAACCACCACTCATCACCACATTCCACTGTTACCGTTGCCAACCACCCACCTTTTGTCATTGATTATTGCCCACCGATATCACCACCTTCTACCGTTAACCATTGTCCACTATCACATTTTATCATTGATTGTCATTCACCACCATCCACTATTACTTACTGTCGTTGACCAGTATTTTATATAAAAAATATTTTACTTTTTATTTTTTCTTAAAAAAAGAGTTTGCTATATAATTGTACAAATTTAATTATAAACTATCCAAGATAATATATACAATATAAGTATAGGTGGACTTGAATTTCTATGAATGAAAAGTTCTTTAATTATTTGATTTTCTTGCTAATTTTGTGAAATAAGTTATGATTGAACACATGATTTGTTGAACAATCATAAATAATGAGCTTAAAAAGAAAGATGAATCTATCTATAATATCTTATAATGAAGCATTAATTTCAACTAAAACTTTATCAGTTGTTTGCCTTTTGAATTTTTTTCTTCAATTTCAATCTTTGTAAAGAAAAATATAAGAGAAAACATATAGTACCATGGAGGTATAATAAATCATAAAATTGACTTTTTTTAACTAAAATAATCTTATATAAATATATAAAGTGTAAGGGGTAGTATAAAGAAAAATTATAGAATTGATTAAAAAATCGGAATAGATATATAATACATAAGGGATAGTACCAAAAAAAAAACTCAGAAAATGTATGAAAAAAATACAAACATAAAAGAATAAAAAAAAACACAATAATACAGTAGATAATCAAATGCAATTAAGATAAATACTATAAATAATATAATATCCTAAAATTAGACAAATTAATCATAATTTTAAAAATTACCAATAATGAAAAAAATAGTCATAACTTTAGACAAATTTTTTAAGTGGTCACTTTACTCTAAATCTTTTAATTCTGCTTCAAGTCCTTGACTTTTGTATTATGTTTCCCACTCTCAAAATTATTATCAAAATATATAATTTTTTCAATGACATTCGTAATATCAAGAATAAATCTAAAATATATCAAATAATTTGTAATAGCAAATTAATAGAAACATTAAATATCATATTAGAGATATGTACATGCCAATTAAAATATTTTATCTTTAATGTCTTGAATTTCATTTAAACTCAAAAAATGAGAAGTCATATTTAAAAATATAAGAGTTTATCATCTTTTTAATAATGTAAAAAAAAAAGAGGAAACTGACAAAACCAACATATTACTTTTTAATTTGTCAAAACCATCAATGCTATTGGTTTTGTAATCATTCTGATAATCACGAACCACCCAAAACGTATTACTTTGACCTTCAAAATTCATATATGCTTTGATAAGCATATGTCACATACGAAATTAATGCTTTCTGATATTCTCACATTCCTTCCTACAAATTAAATCTTCTAAATTACGTTAATTTAGGTTTTATTTTTCAAAAGTAAATAACAATGCACAAAGACAAAATTTTGAACATAAAAAACAAATATCATTAATTGATGAACTCAAACAAAGAGATTGATAATTCACTCTTAACACCTAATTAGAATTTATAGTGGATCAGATTATACATAATTTAAATATTATAATATTTTCAAAAATTTAAAAAGACAGTCTAACCAAATCAATTAATGTCAAATTTGGTAAACTTATAAATTATAAAAATATAATTTTATTAAATAAAAAACTTAAACTTTTTATAATATTATGTTTAAAAAAATATAATATGACCAACAACAAAAATTATAAATTGCAACAATATATTTAAAAACACATTTGGTTATATTAACTTTTTATATAAATTGCAATCAACAATTACAATAAAAAAATGTGATGTATCTCATTACAACAATATAATATTATGTTTAAAACTATAATTGATCATATTTTATATTTAAAATATAATCATAATTTTAAATTAGAAATTTCATAATAAAGTTTTATTTTAAGTTTAAAAGTATGTCAATAAGTCAAACATCTATAAACTTTTAACATAAACTACAACAATATAATATTATATTTACAAATACATTTGATAACAAGATGAATAAATAAACGATTATAATAAAAATATATGAGGTATATCTTAATGATTTACACATACATAAATTAAAAAATATAATATTACTTAAAGAATTTTAATTTTTTAAATGTAAAATAAAATTTTTATTATTAAATTTCCTGTTTTAAAATATTATTATATTTTAAATATAAAAAATATCAAATAATACACGATTAAAGTATCATAATCTCTTCACAAATTTAAAATCTCAGTCTTTTCATATCAAATAATGTTAATTTCAACAAATATATAAATTGCAACAATATAATATTATTAAATAAAAAATCTTAAAAGTTTATGATATTATGTTTAAAAAGTATAATATGAGAAAATTAATGATTATAAATTATAATAATATATTATTACATTTAAATATATATTTAATCATATTAATTTTTTATACAAATTACAAATCAATTATTAAAATAAAAGATAATATAGTGAATATCTTGTAGCAAGTTTGCAACAACATAATATTATGTTTAAAATCATATTTAACATTTTATAGATAATCAAAATTTTAACAAATGAAATTTAATAATAAAATTTTATTCTACATTTAAAAATGTTAAAAAAATAAAACATGTAACAACTTTTTTTATATAAATTGCAATAATATAGTACTACATTTAAAAACATATTTGATTCTAATATGAAAAAATGATTATTATATTTTTTAAAAAAATGAGTTATATCTAATTTATTTGGTTATTGTAATAATAATATGATTTTAAGCTTTTTTTTTTCAAAGTAAATGTTATTACTAAATGTTCTATTTTAGAATTATGATTATATTTTAAACATAAAGTATGAACAATAATACATAATTTAAAATATCATAATCTCAATTCAAAATGACAATCTTCGACAAAAATATAAATTGCAACAATATATATTATTAAATAAAAATATTAAAATCTCTATTATATTATGTTTAAAAATGTATAATATGACCCAAACAATTATTATAATTGTAATGATATAATATTATGTTTAAAAATATATTTGATAATATTAAATTTTTTTATATAAATTGTAGATCAATTATTATAATAAAAAAATATTATATATCTTACGTTTAAAAATTTGTTGGATCGTATTTTATATTTAAAAGATAATAATAATTTTAAAATAGAAAATTTGATAATAAAATTTTATTTTTAATTTCAAAATATTAAAAATAAATTAATTTAAAATTACAATTTTTTCAAATAAAAATATTAATTTTGTAATAATTTAATATTATTAGATAAAATTTTTTAAAATTTTCTAATATCACATTTAAAAATATAATATAAACAAATAAATTATTCTAAATTTCAATAATATAATGTTATATTTAAAAATATATTTAATCATATTAATTTTTTTATATAAATTGCAAATCTTTTTTGTATCATTCTGATTTTATAGACTGTTCTCAAAGGAACATAGAATGTAAATCAGTGATTATATTAAAAAAAATTATTACGTATATCTCATTACAAATTTGTAACAATATAATATTATGTTTGAAAATATATTTAATCATATTTATATTTTAAATATAATCATAATTTTAACGTAGGAAATGTAATACTAAAATTTTATTTTACATTTAAAAATGTTAAAAGATAAAACATATAACAACTTTTATATAAATTGTAGCAATATAATTTTATATTTGAAAAATATTTGATTAAAATGTGAGCAAGTCAATTATTATAATTAAAAAATAAGATATATCCAATTGATTTGGTTGTAATATAAACTGAAACAATATAATATTGCTATAAAAAATTTGAAACCTTTTTTTAAACATAAAATAAGATTTTATTTTACATTTAAAAAATGTTAAAAACTTTTTATATAAATGGTAACAATATAATATTACCTTTAAAAATATATTTAATAATAATTATTATGAGTATTTTTTGGTATCACGCGCAATGGGCTGGCAAAAGCCCAATAACAGGCAAATCTAGATGGAGGAAGTTTAACTCGCCTATCGAGGTCACTGAGCATGAGCCCCGGGATCACCAACCGTGAGCTCGAAGCAAAGGATACAAGACAAGATCAGAGCAATAACCCTCGGTTTGCAGGACGTAACTCCTCTCGCCCGGCTAGGGGCTTACCATGGTCGAACTTGAAGCAGACATCTACTCATAGTCCTAACTTGCAGGGGCCACCCGCAAAAAGCAATTTATAAAAGTCGGATTACAGTTTGCAGAAATCTACTTGTAGGAGTCTTATATGTCAAATACATTTATTTCTTAATGTAATAAAAATATAACTTGTAAATTTACATTTGCAACGTCTAAACCTCTATAAAAGGAGGAGGAGCAGATACAATAAGCATCTTCAAAATATATACTGTAATTCTATCGAATTTTCACTAGATAAATAACACTACCATAAATGTAAGAATGCAGACAAAGGATTTTGGTCTAACTACATTAAAAAAATCCTCTTTACCTTTGCTGTTCTTCCTTTTCCCCTTCAGATTTTTGCATTCATTTGTTACTCATACAACTAGATTACAGTTTGAGGGATTGAGAATTGTTAAGGTTAGCTGGAATTTAGGCTTTACCAAATTTCACCATCATCAATAATATAAACAAATAAAATGATTATAATTAATAAAATTTAAGGTATATCAAATTGATTTGATCATAATATAAATTATAATAATATGATATTATTTTAAAGAATCTGAAATATTTTTTAAACATAAAATAAAATTTTATTTTTGAATTTTTTACTCTAAAATTATGATTACATTTTAAATATAAAATATGATTAAATATGTTTTGGAAGGAAAATATTTAAAAGGCGTTTAGTGAGGAAATTTTAGAGGGCATGTAACAAAATACAAAAACCAATTCCCTTATTGAGTGTTTGGTCACGTGTAATAGAATCTATTATCATTACTTGACTTTAACAAATTCTTCCTTAGGTTTGAAACCCTTCCATCATTTAAAGTATCAAATTACATTGCCTTTTGGAAAAAAAAAATCTCCTCTCTATTTCTTTCTTTTATCTTGCGAAGCTTCCACCACTACTTTTTGCCATTGACTATCACTTACCACTACTATCACTGACCACCACTATCACCACCTTTCATTGTTGACCACTGCCCACTGCCATTATCACCATTGGCCATTGCCCATTACCATTTTCCACCGTTGACCATTACCTACTACCACTCTTAACCACCACTCATCACCATCTATCGCTATTAACTATTACTTCTATCACATTCCACTATTGACCACCATCCACTACTACTACTACTATTGACCATCACTAACCACCACGTTTCATTATTGACTATCACTCACCATCATTGCCATCATTGATCACCATTTACTACCATTTTTCTTTAACTATCCCCCATAATCGCTTTCCGTTAACCATCGCCCATCAAACTACTACTATTGACCACTGCCCATGACCACATTCCACCATTATCGTTATCAACCACCTGTATTCTACCATTGATCATTACCTATTAGCACCATTACTATTAACCATTACCTTCTATTGTTGACCATTGCTCACTATCACGTTCCATTATTAATCTCTGCCCACCAATATCCACCATTACCTATTGTTGTTAAGCACCATCCATCATTACTTACTACCATTGACCACCATCTACCACTACCTACTACCGCTTACTACTACCTGGCAGTATTTACCACTATTGACCATCAATCATCACCACCTATCACTATTGACCATCACTCACCACTACCTGCCATCATTGACCATTGTGCACCACCATATATTATCATTAACCATTATCCATTTATGTTGACCACCACCCAACCAAATAGTAAAAAAAAAAAAGAGAATCATAAATATTGTGATTCCATGCCCTTACTAAACTAAACAAATTAAAAAAATAATCGTTACCATTACCTTCACTCCTTCTTATTTGATTTCCTTTCCATTTTCATATGTTGAACCAAACGCCCCTTAATGAAAAATCATCATGTGTCCCAATATATATATTGTTATAAAATAATATTACAGATGGTCAAGATTACTACACGATAAGATACTTCAACAATGACTTGATCACTATCTTTAGAGAGATATTTGCTCCCACATGTAATTGCTAAAGGGTTAATGACAATACTCTCTCAGGATATAATGAAGCTTTTGTGAATTTCTTTATTAGTAATATCAAGAAATTCCTTAACATTATTATAACTTGGAAATGTTTTAAGCTTATAAAACACCATTCTCAATCATACTTCATGAAGTTATATGGAGACCTATTTATACTTAGTAAGGGAGCCTCTTTAATAAATAAGTATAGTAAAAAATCCTTTATCCATTGAACACAGATAGATACATTCTTCCCTTTATTCATTGAATATAAGATGTACATTCATGCTTTTATTTATTAGAATCAATGAACATGCACCTATCTTTTAATCATCGGTACGTATACATGAACTTCTTTTAAAGTTTGTTCATTAGATGAATCAATACAATTTTTAAAGTTATAAATTATATAACATTCTCGCACTAATTTATAAGCTTTCATAAGTTGTACAAATTATGCATAAGAAAAGGTGTCACTAGAATTAAACTTTCTATTAGTGTAAGTTTTCAAGGTTCTGATGAAGTAATAGGTGTTTAATTGATTAAACCTATACTCTTATTGTTAAAGTTGAAACACCACACACATAATTGTGTTGGTCCTAAAAAATATGATCTTGCCTTTTAAATTGTTTGATTTAGATTGGATTCTAATTTGTTTTGTAAACAACAGAAGTCTTTATGAAAATAACATTTTGTATTTGGAAGCTAATTGGATAATTAGGATCTCAATTGGAATAATTGATTAGATTGATATAGATTTGAGAATTAAGAAACAATTACAATTAATTAAATAATTAATCTGAATAGTAGAGTGCAGTAGAAATAGTAAATTGCAGTATTGCAACTAAAATGTTAAATTAGTGCAAAAATGATAAACTTCAGAATTATAAAGAATATTAAAGACATTACAATTTTTAAAGTGGTTTAACTTTAACTGAAACCATAATTAAAGTCTACATTCACTAGATTAATCCTCAACCAGATGGCCTCTTTTATTAACTACAACAAGATTTTAACTAGACTCTTAAATAGCCAGTTCATATAACAAGATTTACACTAGGCTCTTGTAAAACCTATAATATAAGAATTAAACAGGGTTCTTACTAATCTAGATACAATAATTCTTTTATCTTATCAAGACTATGATCAACCTCATAATATAGAGATATACAAAGAATTCAATACACTTTCAACTATGTATAATTAACCCTATAACTAAAGAAGATGCAAAGGGAAGATCAATCTCTTCCTTTGTATCTCTAATTTCTATCAACTTATAAATTGTGAAATTCAACCAAGAAACAAGGTAAGTAATACAACCATCAATTGAGATGCATATCTCAATTATCTAGCTGTAAATTCTCTCTAATTTTGGTTAAAGATCCTTGAATTGATAAGACGTAGTAAGGTAGTGATGAATCAGATAAAGCTTTAATATCTTTGTTTTTTTCGCACTTGAAGAAAAATAACAGAAGTGTAACTGAATGAGTTTGAAACAAGGTTAGAGGTATTTATAGTTGCAATAACAGACTTTTAAAAAATAACTAACTTTCAATCCTCGAATTGATTTGTGAAACAATTTGTAGCAGTTATCAACTAATGAATCAATTTGTAAATCAATTCGCTTATGAATATCATAACGAATGTTCATGACCGAATCGATTTATGGATCAAATCATAATATATTGTAAAAGGCCTTGAATCAATTAAGGAATCAATTCAGGTAAAATTCCTAAGCTTCGGTAAAAATATTTTTTAGAACTTTTCTTTATAAATCGATTGCTGAATTGATTCAAGTATATTTTCACAAGTTCTTCAACATGAATCAATTCGTAAATCGATTCATACAATGTAAAATGGTTTTTAAAAAATTTGCACTTGTGAAAAATTATTTGAAAAACATTGCTTGAAAAATACTTTATTTTAGCTCACTTCAAGTGATTTATTTCTACCTCAATATATCAATTTTAATAAGTTTGCTTAAATCAAAATTGAATTGAATTCACTTACAAAAGATCTTAGTAAAAATAAAATAATTTCTAAATCTAATTGTAGATCTTTTGAACCTTATACACTTTGATCCTGCAAAACAAATAACAAACAATAAAGTATATTGTCATATTTAAATTATTTTCAACATCAAAATCGAGGAAATTAAGATAGCAAAGCAATCATATTAGTAAATTTATCAATCTCATACTTTGCTAATAATATTTAGAAATGCTAAGAAATTCTAGCTATGTGAAAAATGCTAACAATCTCTTTAACTAGACTTTTCATTATAAACCTTATTATATGCTTGAGACATGGTTGACTCACAATCATAGAAGATCGAAATGGCTGTCATTGGCTATGGCCATAGCTCTATATGTAATTACAAATTCTTTATCCATTGTGCTTCTTTACTTACAGTTGATAAAGCTATAAACTCAGCTTCTATTGTAGAATGTGAGATACATATTTGTTTCTTTAGGGCCCAACTTATGACTCCACCACCTACGATGAAAATCCATCTTGAAGTAGATTTATTATCACTAAGATTTATAATCCAAGTAGTATCAGAGTAACCTTCTAGTACAATGAGATGACCCTCATAATGTAACCTCAAATTTATGATTTTCTTGAGATAACCAAAAATTCTTTTTATAACTTTCCAATGATCTGTATTAGGTTTACTTGTAAATCTTGATAATTTGCACATAGTAAAAGCTATATCTAGTCTGGTACAATGCATAGAATACATTAAGCTTCCAATAACACTTGTATATTCTAATTATGCTACCAGTCTCCCTATGTTTTAGTCTAGTTTAAAATTAGGACCATGGGATGTATTGGAATCCATACACTAAGATGTTTAAATTTTTCCAGCAACTTTTTAATGTAGTACTTTTGTCATTGTTTAAAGCCATCCTTATGCTTGTACACTTTTATTCCCAAGATAGTATCTACATCATTCGTCCTTCATCTTAAACATAGAAGTAAGATACCGCTTGGTTTGATGAACATTTTTTAAGTTCGGCCCGATTATTAGCATATCATCAATGTAGAGATAGATAATTATGCCATAATCCTTAGTAAATTTAGAGTATATACACTTGTCGCACTATTATGTGAAAAGCCATTTGATAAAACTACTGAGTCAAACTTCTCATGCCATTGTTTAGACGCTTATTTTAAGCCATATAAGAACTTAACCAACTTACAGGCTTTTCCTTCATTTCCGAGTAGCACATAACCCTTTGGTTGTTTCATATAAACTTCTTTATTAAGATTTCTATTTATAAAAGCTATTTTAACATCCATTTGGTACACATGAAGCTTATAAATAGATGTTAATGCTATGAGAATCCTAATGGAAGTCATCCTCGCCACTAGTGTATAGGTATCATAATAGTCTGTACCTTTTTTTTTTTTTATCTAAACCCCTTGACTATTAACCTTGCCTTAAAGGTTTGTAGTGAGCCATCTATATTGAACTTTCTTCTGAATACCCACTTGCATCCAACAGGCTTTGACCTTTGAGACAAATCAACTAACATTTAAGTATTGTTGGACAATATTGAATCCATTTCATCATTCATGGCTTTTTTCCAAAAAGCAAAATCTTTAGAAGTTATTGCCTTTTTATACATTTATGGATCACTCTCCGCAATTAGCATAGTAAGAATCTTATTTTTTATAAAATCCCCAGTTCCTTCGACCAAAAAAATTATAACTTGAGAAGAAATAAAATTTGGACCTAAGTCCTTTTCTATTCTCATTCTCTAACTTCTTCTTGGTTCAACAAACTCATTTTCACATATATATTTGTTCTTTAATCATTTAAAATCGATTCTATATGAACTAAATGTTAATCCATTTGATAATCTTCCATTGTGGGATTTAATTTATTATAGCATTTATTTTCAATAAATTCTACATCTCTAGTTTCAACAATTATATTAGACACTAAATCTAATATCCTATATGCCTTAGAATTTTGGGCATATTCCATAAAGATGCCTTTTATGGCTCTTGGCCCTAATTTAGTTCTCCTTTAATCGAGAACTCGATAAAAAGCTAAATACCCCACACTTTAAAACAATTTAGGTTAGGTTTCTTTCTTTTACATATTTCATATGGAGAAACTTTTCTTGTTTTTAATAATATCCTATTGTGAATGTGTGATGCGAGTGTCGAGGCGCATCAAATTAGTAATTTATAAAACCAGATTACTCTACTCTACTTGTAGCATAGAGCAACACCGGGTCGAATCCAAGGAC
>JANHAO010011081.1:0-17208 GCA_026873985.1 Saraca asoca | reverse complement strand
ATTTTTATATTGTTGCAAATACTTTTTGTAACAATATTTAAATTTTTTGCATTAACTTTTATTGATGCAAAAATTAGTTTTTCTTGTAGTGAGAGTCACAAAAAGGCACTATATGGTTTGTACCATTAATTAACACTTTGTCTATTTGTGTTAATTTTCTATCTAAATCTAATAGATTTTGGCACATGCCCCTAATTAATTCTAATTTGACCTTGATTACACCCCTAGTGTTCCTAATTTTCTCTTTTACCTAAATCTAAAACCCTAAAAAAGATTTACCTTTGATTTTATAGGATTTTGGATTTAGGCAAAAAAGGAAATTAGAAATAATAAGGTACAATCAGGGTCAAATTAGGGGTGACTAGAGAGTACATAATTAGTATGTGATAAAATCTATTAGATTTGAATAGAAATTAGCACATATAGGCAAAGTGTTAATGATACAAACCACATGTTATCTCTTTATGGTACTTTAAATTGCAAGTGAGTAAATTGAAACTAGGGTCATCCATAGGTGAGTAAAGTGTATTTTTCCTTTTATTTTTTTTATAAGTTGGACTCAAAGTTTTCATACCAAGTATCCAATTAGAAATTTTAAAAAAATTATGACTACATAATTTCAAATTTTTATACTATAAATAGCTACTTAGAAAAAAGAGTAGGGAGCTATAGATTGTTTAAGCTAAATTTTAATTTGCTTCCTTGAAAATTTAACATTGTAAAATAAGCCACTAATGTAATCAACAGCTAGTCATAAACTTCCTAATTGAAACAAAAAAATTAACAAAAACTATTAAATCCTGCAAAAGCATAACAATTAAAGTGAACTATACATTTATATCTATAACCTTCAATATACTTCACTAGATTCAAATGTATTGGGACAACATATATCACTAGATATCCCAAAATTGAATATCACTATAAAAGGACAATATATCGAGTTTTTTTGCCAAATGAAACGTCTTCCATGTACATAATTTTCATTGGTTTTGCTTCACAATGATTATTCTTAGACTTAAACTCATGTATAGGTGGGTGAAGTTATATAGTCATTAAATCATTCTTCTTGGATGTATAGATTCACTAAAGACCTAATAAAGTAAAATGACAATGTAACAAGGAAGCACTAAATAAGTCATAGGATAAGTAGGATGTTTAATTGTTCTAACAAAACTTTAAATTAAAACAATTCTTCAAATGTAAAAATTATATATGTTATGATAGAAAATTATGCTTCTCTAGTCAATCAATAAATAACCTACAAGAAAAGAAGTCAAATCACATTTACTTTAATTAATAAGAATTCAAAAAACATAACTTGATACAAAAAAAAGTCAAATTCACAAACAAATTTGAAAATGGTTAGTAGGAATACAATTTGTCATGTGATCTATTTGAAGGAGTTAGTTAGAGAGCCCACCATTGAAAATCCCTTCCTTTATGCACAACCTATGAACAAAGTTGGGAGAATGAATCACTGCTAATGGCCAACAAGTGGTTGAGTTAGAGGCATGATGTGTGTAATTGAGTTTGGAAATGGTAGAGGCTAAGGAGACCAGCAAAACCTTTATTGCCCATTATAATGCCAAATTGGTGGTGCTGACATAGGCATTGGCGAGTGGATTCTCGAAAGGAAATAGTGCCCTATACAAAGCAAAGATTCCAAATCCAAAACCCTTCATTGGTAATCGAGATGCAAAAGATTTGGAAAACTTTCTTTTGAACATAGAGCAATATTTTAAGGCTACTAAAATACTGGAGCATGAAAAGGTTTGCATCACTAGCATGTATTTAATTAGTGACACAAAACTCTGGTGGTGGACCAAGATGGTGGATGAGTTGAGGAAAAAAATACAGACATAGGATGCTATAAAGAAGAAATTAAGGGAGCAATTCTTTCCTTATAATAGTGTGTGGATTGTGATGGATGCCTTAATGCAATTGACACACACTACCTCAATGAGGGAATATGTTATGCGGTTTAGTTCTTTGATGTTGGATGTCAAGAACATGTCAAAGAAAGACAAGCTATTTAATTTTATGATTGGATTATAGTCTTAAGCTTGGTTGAAATTGAGGTAGGGGTATTTGATCTTTCCTCTACCATAACTCTTATGGAAAGGTTGGTTGATTTGTGTTAGCCTTGCTATCATGCTTTCTTCAGTTTTGATGTTAAAATAATTTTAATTAGTATCACAATCTAACTATATGTTCTAGTGTTTATTGATTTTGTAGGTTCAAAGTTGCAGGTTCAAAGTTTAAGTGATATTCAAGAGATCCACATTAGATATAGTATTTTTATTGTTTTAATAGGATCTTTTGTAAGTGTGATCTCATTCATTTTGATCCAAACAAGCTTCTTAAACTAGTTAAATTAAGGTAGAAATAAATCATTTGAAATGAGCTTAAAACAAAAGTTTTCAAGCAAAGCTTTCAAAGATACCTTCATAAGTGAAAGTTTTATAAAATCTATTTTTCACTATGTGAATTAATTCATGAATTGAGTTATACAAAAAATCTTGTGTGAATCAATTAGGTAATCAATTCATGAAGAATTGTTTCGAAAATTATTTTCACCAAAGGTTAGAAAAATCTTTGCATTAATTAGGTAATCGATTCATAACTTTTTACATGAGAGTGTGAATTAATTCACACATCAATTCAATATGAAGTTCTTGATGATATTCATAGATGAATTAATTCATAAATCAGTTCATAAATTGGTAACTACTCTGAATCAATTCACGAATTGATTCATAATCGAAAAGTCAATTATTTTTTAAAAGTCAGTTGCCACACTATAAACAGAAATCAACCTCATTTTAAACATAATCTTTTGTAAATGAACAAATGTGAAAAATTGAGAGAAAATAGAGCTTAGATAGATTTACATCTACTTCATCTTATTTCATCAAACAAAGCCAATTTTGGATCAAATTGAAGGAGAATCACACATTAGATTATTGAGATTTTCATCTCAATACAAGCATTGTATTTCTATCTTTCAAATCTTGTTTTAGGTTTTAGGTTTCTGAGGTTGATTAAAAATTTGAGATACAAAGGGAGAGGTTGAACTTCCCTTTGCATCTTCTTTAATTGTGAGGTTGATCATAATTAGTTGAAGGTGTAATGAATTCTTGTACTATCTTCTATAATTGCAAGGTTAATCATAGTTAGTAGAAGATTATGAATTTTTGTATGTAACATGGTTAGCAAGAGCTTGATCAAATCTTATATGTAAATTAGTAAGTAAGAGCTCAGTTAAATCTTATGAGTAGACTAGTTTGCAATAACCCAGATAAATCTTGTGGTTATTAATAAAATTGACCATCTGATTGAGGATTCTATCTAGTGGATGTACACTTCAATTGCGATTTTAATTGAAGTGGAACTACTTTAAAAATCTAGTGTTCTTTATTGTTTACTGCATTTAATGTTCTACTATACATATATTCTATTTTGATTATATGTTTGTACATTATTAATTACTTTCTAAATCAGTGATTACAATTTAATTGTCTGCTTACTAATAAATTAACTCTGATAATTTTGTTGTAAAATCTCCAAAGATATTCAAAGACTTCCACTGAGATTTAGTTATAATCTAAAATAAAGATTGTAATTTTTGGGACTAACAATTGGTATCAGAGCTTTAGCTCTTAATATTCTTTTATTTTCAAGAGGATCATAGATTTTAGCTTTTTTCTTTTGCTTGAATATCCACCTTTAAATAAACCCCTTAGCTTTAATGGACAGCATTACACATATCGTTGAAACCATTGATGTAAATATGTGAGATATTGTTGAGGATGCATATGATCCACAAAAAACCTTGATTAATGGGATTGCACAACCAAAACCTAAATCACTTTGGACTGAGAAGGAAAGGAAAATGCATCTCTTAGCCTCCAAAGTCAAGTGGATCATTTCTAGTTCTCTTTCTCCAAATGAATATGAGAGAATATCAAATTGTGTCATAGCAAAACAAATATGGGATACGTTAGAAGTAGCTCACATTGGCACAACACAAGTTAAAGCCTTTAAGGTTCATGTATTAGTTTCTCAATATGAGATGTTTAAAATGGAAGAAGGAAAATCCATTAAGGACCTTATTCAAAGATTTACTGCTATTACTAGCCATTTTATACTTCTTAGTAAAACTTTTGACAATGCATATCTAGTGCACAAAATATTAAGGCCATTAACAGAAGAATAGGGACCTAAAGTGATAGCCATCGAAGAATCACTTAAAATGGGAATGCCTACCATTCAAGAGGACATCATATTAGATATTGTCCATATAGAAATGGTACTTAAGTTTTGAAATCAAATGAGAAATTAATTTGGTTGCCTAAAGTAGTTACCTCTAAAGGAAATTTTGCTATGTTTACAAACAAATATGGACCCAAGATCCATTGGGTACCATTAATGCAAAGATAATTTCTGTTTTGCAGGTTTGTGGGAGACACAAAAGCAACTTATGATTTTTAGACAGCAGTTGCTCTCACCACATAACTAGAAATGTTAAACCCCCAATCTTTAGTATATTTTCATATTTTTATTTTTTATGCTTGATTATATGTTTACTTAGCAAATTCTAGCTTAGGCATCAAAGATTGCCCTAAGTTTGTTTTGTAAGTACTTAATATGAGATTTAAGGTATAAATAATGTTAAGTTGATCATTGTTGGTAAATATATCATTTGTTAGTAATTTTAGAATAAAACTGCATGAAAACCGATTTCAACACTCTCTAAATCGAGTCTTGAATTGATTTAAATTTTTCTAGGATTTTTGTGAGTTTCTAAATCAATTCATACCTAAAAAAAATTGCACAATGAATCAATTAGTGAACTGATTCACAAAATTTTTAATCTTTCGGGAAGATCTTAAATTTTTGAAAATTTTTATTTAGCTAGCCAAATCGATTCCAAAATCGATTCAAAACCTAATGTATAGATACATAAATTGATTGATGCAACAACCCTTAAATCACTTAATCATTACCTTAGGGGGAGCTTAAATTTCTAATAATATTGATATTATGGATTGTATTTTGATATTTTGTTCTATCTTGATTATGATTTCTGATTTCATAAAACCTTTTTTTTTTACTTCACTCTTTACTAATGCACTATTTATTTTTGATGTGCCAAAAGGGGGGAGAAGTAATGAGATTTTAGATGAAAAAGGAGGAATAAGAAAAGATTTTAGATTTAACTTTGACCCTCATTGAAAGGGGGAGATATAAGAAAGATTTGATTTTATTACTCAATGATTTTAGTACTAAATTTTTTGAAAATTTTTGATAAGCTTTGACCCTCATTTAAAATTGTTTATCAACATCAAAAAGGGGGAGATTATTATCCTTGCTATCATGCTTTCTTTAGTTTTGATATTAAAAAATAATTATGATTAATATCACAATATGACTATATGTTTTATATTTGTTGATTTTGCAGGTTCAAAGTCAATCAAGTGATATTCAAGAGATCTACATTAGATATAGTATTTTTATTGTTATAATAGAATCTTTTGTAAGTGTGATCTCATTCATTTTGATCCAAACAAGCTTCTTAAACTAGTTAAATTGAGGTAGAAATAAATCATTTGAAATGAGCTTAAAATAAAAGTTTTCAAAGATACCTTCACGAGTGAAAGTTTCATAAAAATTAATTTTCACTATGTAAATTGATTCATACAAAAAATTTTGTGTGAATCGATTAGGTAATCGATTCATGAAGAATTGTTTTGAAAATTGTTTTCACTGAAGGTTAGAAAAATCTTTGCATCAATTAGGTAATTGATTCATAACTTTTTACATGAGAGTGTGAATCAATTTAGCCATAAAGTTCTTAATAATATTCATAGGCGAATCAATTCATGAATCAATTCATAAGTTAGTAACTGCTCTAAATCGATTCATGAATCAATTCAGAATCGAAAAGTCAGTTATTTTTTAAAAGTAAGTTGCCACACTATAAATAGAACTCAGCCTCATTTTAAACATAATCTTTTGCAAATGAACAAATGCGAAAAACTGAGAGAAAACAAAGCTTAAATAGATTTACATCTACCTCATCTTATTTCATCAAATAAAGCAAATCTTGGATCAAATTGAAGGAGAATCACACATGAAATTATTGAGATTGTCATCTGAATACAAGTATCATATTTCTATCTTTTAAATCTTGTTTTTGGTTTTAGGTTTCTGAGGTTGATCAGAAATCTAAGATACAAAGGGAGAGGTTGATCTTCCCTTTGCATCTTCTTTAATTATGAGGTTAATCATAATTAGTTGAAGGTGTAGAGAATTCTTGTAGTATCTTCTATAATTGTGAGGTTGATCATAATTAGTAGAAGATTAAGAATTTTTGTATCTAACTTGATTAGCAAGAGTTCGATCAAATCTTGTGTGTAAATTGATTGGCAATAGCCAGTTAAGTCTTGTGTGTAGATTAGTTCATAATAGCCCAAATAAATCTTGTGGTTATTAATAAAATTAACCATCTGGTTGAGGATTCAGTCTAATAGATGTACACTTCAATTGCGGTATCAATTGAAGTGGAACCACTTTAAAAATCCGGTGTTCTTTATTGTTTACTGAATTCAATATTTTGTTGCACATATATTCTGTTTTGATTACATGTTTCTGCATTATTAATTACTCTCTAAATTGGTGACAACAATTGAATTGTTTACTTACCAATAAATCAACTTTGATAATTTTGTTGTAAAATCTCCAAAGAGATTCAAGGACTTCCGATAAGATTTAGTTATAATCCAAACTAAAGACCATAATTTTTGGGACCAACAATTTGAAGGCAGGCTAAGATTCTAAGTGGGACGCAAGGAAATCCATGTCTAAGGATAAAGGAAAGGAAAAAGTAAGGGAAATTGGTTGATATAATGGGCTGACCAATTTGGTCAAGGAAAAGGGTGCAAGGAAGGATCCTAGATGTGTTGGTTGTTTCATTTGCAACAGTCCCCATGAGGCTAGAGACTACTCCAGGCACGAGAACCTCTTGTTCTAGGTTGCTATGGTAGACATGGATGGAAATACTGAATCCGATGAGGGCTCTATGCAAATCAATCCCTTGAGGCTAGTGAAAATGTTTGAGTGTGGTCATGGTAATTGAACTAATTCAATGATTATGCATATTGCTATTAAGGGGTTTGTTCTTTCTACCTTGATAGACACATGTGTAATAAGTTGTCTGATTGGCCTAGTGGTTGCATTACAACTTAGGTTGAATGTGAAGGCAGTCCATATAGTATCAAGGTAGTCAACTCCCAAATTTCCCAAGCAATAATGGTAGCAAAAGTTGTTGTTATGTAGATAGGGTGTTGGCAAAGAAACAAAGACTTGACAGTGTTTTTGTTGGAAGACTTTGATTTACTTTGAAGGATGAATTTTCTCATCAATGCACAAGTTGGGATTTCTCATTCTCTTGGTAGGATACTATTTCAAGATTAGTGTGAGACTCGATTGGATCTATAGATAATGTAGTAGTTTGATGTTCCATTGACTTAAGATGAGTTCCCTATACTTTTTCTAAGTGGCTCTCTATAATTTAAAATTTTAGAATTGCTTACTTGTAATTTTTTAAAATTTTTAATCGGGTACTTTTTTTTTTGATAATTAATTGCGTGGTTGTTAAAACTTGAAGTCAAACTTGGAAAGAAAAATTGTTGGCTTGAATGTCAACTTGGATCATTATATGTTACATCTGTAAATTAAACAGTAATAAATAAAAAGTTTAAGATGAATACTCAATTAGAAGTTAAAAAAAATCATAAATACTCAACTTTAAAATTTTAAATGATATGTAATCACTTAAAAAAAAAGTAAAAATTTAGATCACTATAGATTAATTTAACCTTAAAATTATAATGGATACACATCATTAAAAGAAATTGGAAAAAGCTATTTCATCAATCACATTTGTATTTACATGGTCACACATCCAAATAGTGATTAGCACCCAAAGAAATTATAACAATACTTCATGACAAAAATTTTACACATATAAATATAGAACAATATTACTTGTATTATGATCACTATTTTATACTATCTTTCATTATAAAATCATAACTTTTCATTTCTGATCGATAAATTTAAATTTAATTGACAAATTAAAGAAAATTGATAACACAATCATACAAATGACTGTATGTATAATTCTTATCATAACCCCATTGTAATACAAAGGCCACCCAATATGTATGCACATAAATTTACAATCTCATTATTAACAATTCCTTTTTCGTATGTTTATATATATATATATATATATGATATATGATATAATGTAAGTAGTACATTTTCATTTTATTTTAAAGTAAATAGAGTTACTTTATCTCAATTATATCATATGTAATTTGCAAATGAAGTAAACTAACACTTTTGTAAAAACAAAAAGGAGAATTTGGTTTTGAATTGGAGACTGGATTTATTGGGTATCAAGATGAGGAAGATGTTGATGAGGTTGTTTGCACTCAAATTCTACAGCTTCATTGCCGTATGGATGCACATTTGTGCTGTTCATTGGCATACTCAACTGCCCATGTGGCATCATATCTGGCATGTTGGGCCCCACCATATCATGCTGATTAGGATAATCAAACAAAACAAATCCGTGTTTCAAATATCCATGCATCGACAGCAATAATATTATAGCACTTCAAACTAATTTTAATGGCAAAACCTGCATATGATGATGAGGATACAACGTGTATCCTTGTGGCCAAGCTGATATGTTTGCCTCCGTTGGATTTGACATGTGGCACTCTGCTATGCGTGGGGCAGCATTTGAACTCGTCCCTTGTGAAAATGCATCATAAACGCTCGATTGTAAATCCCTGAAAATTAATAATATAGTTTTCAAGGTTTTTTTTATGGAAATTAATTGTGTAGAGATATTAAAGAAATTAATGATTAAATAGAAATTAAAATTAAAACCTGAGAGTATGCAAAGGAGCAGATACATCAAAAATCTCAGAATGGTTCTGATTACCATCCGACAACCAATTTACATTCTCGAAAGAGGTTGGCATTTCCTGCGCGAAAATTCGTACAAATATACTTTTACAATTTTTAATATAAATTTTACACTTTTTTTTATCGTTTTTTTAATGAAAAGTTGTAATTTGTATATAAAATTAAAAATTTGATGATAAAATATTGTATTTCAATTAATACCTGTAAACCAGATGGATCATAGGAAGATAGATGGTTGTTTAATAGGTATTCCTGCATAAGTTACCGGCATCCTTGTTTTTAGAAGTATTAAAATGTCACTAAGGAGAAAAAACAAATGAATTCTACTAAATCATTACAAAATTGGAAATAATAAAAAAGTTCATGGATAGTATGAACCTTTCTCTGCTGGACACGTGTCAGGGTATCTACAAGATGCCTCTCGCAGGATTCAAGCTCCCCCATAGATGTCATCTTTGATATGTCTGGTTCGTATATCCTGTATTCATGAAAGAGCAAGAAATTGGTTTAAAATTATATTAAAAAATCCAAATTTCTATTTCTATTTTCTTCTTTAGATGTAATAATTAAATTAACCTTATCTGCTCCTCCGCCATTTGAAGCTGTTGCCGTAGCCCAGCAACTTCTTGTTGTAGTTCCTAATTAATAAGGAAAAAAATTGATACTTCCTTAAAAACATGAAAAAGATAACAGGAGATAGCATGGTCAAGGGCTTATCGCGAACTTTAAAATTGGATACCTATAAAAGCTATCACACCACCGAAGGCTAAGATATTAAAGTTTTCATAGGATGGGTAAAAGCTCATCACGTAATTCTGATTTACGGAATTTTTATACATTTTTTTAAATGTTCAAGGAAATTTTAATTTTTTATTTTTTATTCAAACTTTAAAAAAATTATTTAAAAATATTCATATTTTCAAAAATATTTTTAATTTCATATTCTCATATAAGAGGGGACATCTTACATTCTTATTAATGTTTTGGTCATATAAGAACTAATATCTTATCACCTCAATCTACCCTCACATAATTACTATTTATTATCATTGACTATCGTTGATCATTATCATCATATATTATCATTAATTAATTAATTTTTTAATATTAATCACTTAATTTTAGATAATTTTTTTTAATAATTTAATAATACTTTAAAAAATTAATAAATTAATTAAAATATAATATTATAATATTGATAGAAAATTTCTAATTAAATTAAATATAATAATCTAATATTTTAAAAAATTTTAAGATTTCAAAAAATATATAATTTTACCAGTGAATAGCTGCCTATCTATACTCTAATTCTATTATTCTCTCGTCCTATTTCTCAATTCAATTCTTATATCAATTTTTTAAAAAATTAAATCTTACTGCAAATCTCATATTCCCTTTTTTTCTCGTGCATTTTTTTTTTTTTAACCTGGGTTAAGCTTCTTCCCTGTACACAGCAGGTAGTGTCGAAAAAGTGAGAGACCTGGTTTTCTTACCTCGATCTCGGAGTTGATGTCTCCAGGACTGTTTTGAAGTATAGCAGTAACAAAGATGAAACAAATAAAAGCACCATTAGATCATCACAATAGTTTTGAAAAATGACCAAATGGAAATTCAAAGCTTCAATATAAGTAAAGGAGGCAATCAAACGAACTTGGCAAGTTGAAGAGCAATGTCGTTTTCAGTCCTCAGTTGCTGCAAGGTCCTAAGCAAATACTACATGATGCAGACGTTTATAACTATAATAGGCTATATACTAGATTTTCATGAAAAACTTTGGTAAATTATACTAAATTAACTATTAATTATACCTCTTCATTCTGAATATAAACCCTGCATAGAAAGAAATTAAGTGGCAATTACCTAGTAAAATGATCAACGAAAATAAAAAGAGAAGAATTGAAGAAAGTAAAAGGGTGATAGTGGATACTTGGTAGCACTCCTACAACGTTGGCCTGGCTGATCAGAATTATTTAGTGCACTGAAAGAAACCAATTATTATAAATATTTGATTTTAAAAGCCAAATGTGATAACCATTTATATATATGCTACATAATTACAAAAATGAAGCTACGCATTGAGAACATACTTGTCTCTTTCTTGGTCAGGAAGATTGATGAAACGAGTAAAAACATCCTCGATCCTGATTATCATACATATATATCATCAGAATGGCAGAACAATTAGTTCACTTGAATAATTATTGTATGATCACAAATATCAACAGGCTGGAAATGAAAATTAGGAGCTTGAATAAATCTGGTCCAATATGATAAAGCCAAATAATTAATTAACCAAACCCAAGTTTCGGGATTTGAATAAATCAGGTCCTATATGTCCATATGTAATTTTATCATTGAATAAATTATACTTTATCATCTAATAATAAATTCTTGTTACATTCGACAACTCATTATATTTACTTCTCTACGATTTTAAACTATATCTCTAGTATATATTAATATTATAAAACTTGAGGAACCAAACAATCCAACTAAATAGTCGGAACATTTTAGGCAAGTAAATAAGTCAAGATTAATCGGAGTTGGAGTTAATATGAAAACTTCAAACTTAATATCTAATCGGTTGGGTAGGGTTTGATGAAAACCCAACTCAACTCAATCCATGCACACCCTAAGCAGTGAGGCAAGAATATTCAAACATAGGATAAGTAGATGCAAGATCAGAAAGATGAATAATGGAATAAACGCAATATATTCTAATCTTTCATCATAAGTCTACATAACATGACATTACATTTCAATCTTATGCATTTACAAATACTAATCCCTGTATAAAATAAACAAGATTTGATTTATTTTCAAATAACTTATTTTTTAAATAATATTTAAATTTAAATTAAAAAATTAATTTATTCATAAAGATTGTTTTAATTACGTTTCTATTATTATGAAATTTATTTAATTTATCAATAATTTTATTAGAATTCATTTTCATATAAAATATGTTATATAAAAAAAATTTCTCTCTTCATAATATTTTATTTATTATGATACTACCAAAATTTATCTTTTAATTGAATTAAATAACTTTTTCAATATGTTTTATATAAATATAAATATATATATATATATATATATATATATAAAAGCACATCCTCTGATCAATATATAGAATAAAGTCTATGTCCTTTCATTCTGAGATAGGAGACAGTACAATAGGGTTTCCTAGAAACAATTTAGCAGGTATCATTGCAGTCGAATAGTTGTTCAATAATAAACCACATGTATCAAATCATTAAATAACTCCACGAGTGGACAAATATGTATATTTATTATGACAAAATCACATAAATGCTCTTTTTCTTGTGGATAATTAACACAAAATGAAGACTACAATACTTAATATTGACAGCAACTTTTTAAATGTAATGTAATCTTCAAATGTCACTTTTAGGATGTATCTATATATATTCTTAAGACAATCTCATAACTTACGAAGTGTTTTACCTGTGTGTTATGAATACTTACATTTTTAAAATATGGGAAATATTCACTTTTATAGAATTTCATCTATTTTTGATACTTTTAAAATTATTATTTGTTATGAAGTTAAATTTTGGCATGTTAATACTAAGTTCAATTTACAGCAATTGAGTATCTTTTCGAAAATTAATGTGTTATAATTTTTATGCTTTTCAAGTTTATTTTATATATATATATATATAAATTTAATGATAAGAATAAAATTATAACATGCGTAGATAGTTCATTGAAAAAACCTATTAACATAAAAGTGAATACATGAATACTTACAATAATAATCGGAGGGCAGTTTGACAAGTGATAATTTAAAAAGAGACCCACACACTTAATGAAAATACAAAGCTTCAAATTACATATACGATCTTTTGAACCAACAGCTATGGAAGTTGCAACCATCGGCGGACCCACGTTGGGTCCAGTGGGACTCATGCCCCCACTCAATTTTTTTAAAAATATATTATAATACTAAAAGAAAGAATTTTTTTTTTGATAGAAGGACTAAATTGAAAATTTAACAGGGATTAAATTAAAAAAAGTCTATAAAAATGGGTCTTAGTGAAAAAAAAATAAAAGATTTAGAGCTAAATTATAAATTTTCTTATTTTGGACCCGGCCTAATCCCACTGGTGCAGGATCCTGCGTCCGCCACTGATTGCAACCTAACATATGAAGCATGTTTTATAATTTACTAAAACAATTCTTAGATAATGCTTCAAAGACTTATGAATTCAATGCACACATTCTTCACCGTACCATATATCCTAAACCGATGGAGTTGATAGTTTAACATTATATTATTTGACAAAATTATCATAAGATATTGATGAAGACAAGTATGTCCTTTTTGCTGACAAGATCAACCACAAAATGTAAATATCCCAGTTTTTGAGTGAAAACAAAGAGCCATTTTTAAAGAAACTAATGTTATCAGAGGAAATTAAAAGGACTCATGAAAATTTAGTTCTTTCTCACGAAATAACAGCACATGAATAGTTTTAAAAAAAATATACGTCCCATACTACAGATATAATCTAATGATAAAGAACTTAAATAGTTTACTGAATGTTTTAAATTGAAATTTCACGCTCTCGTTGGGTAAAAAAAAAAAAGGAAAAAATTATATATTTCATAAAAACTGCTACTACGCATTAATTGCCGTAAAATCTTAACAAAACATGCCTTTAATGAAAAGCAAGCTTAATATGATATTAGTATGAGTAAGGAGAATTATTTTCTGTCAAATCCATCGTAACCATTCAGATCTCAGTATTAATGAGATTTTGAAGAATGAGATTATAGATTAATAATGGTGACCCATTGATAAATCATATCATGTATATAAAAAAACAGAGTCAAAGGAAAAGATATGCAGAAGATTAGATTGGAAGGAGTGGTGAGAAGCAAAACCTTCTTCTGCCGGAAAAGTGGCTGAGACGGCCCGAGGGAGAGAACATAATAAGAGCAACATCAATGTCACATAGGATCGACAATTCATATGCTTTTTTAATGAGACCATTTCTGCGCTTCGAGAATGTAACCTGTCGATTTGTCGTGTTCTCTATTCTCTTTATCTCCAGTTTCACCCGACCCATATTCTGGATTTACGAGAAGGAAATTGCAGAATCTGCTGGTGGAAATCTAAAATACCAGTCTCTCTCTTTCTTTTCTGATTAAAGAAAAGAAGAGAACATGGATTTCTGTGCATATATATAATGGAGAATGCAAGGACATGCATAAATAAGAGAGGCTTAAAAAGGGGCAGTTGGATATGAGAGAGAAAGAGGGAATATATGGTTATAAATTAGTGGGAGGAGAAAAGGGAGGCTATGGCTCAGATATTGAAGGGTTTACAAGGGAAAGGGTCGCAACTTGTTTGAATCAATTCTCTTGGTTCTTGGAGCAATAAATTAATTGAAAAAAACTAAATGCACACATTTATTTTTCACACACTTTTCACTTTACAAAAAAGATACAATAATTTAAGATGAAAAATATGTAAGACTTACTCATGCATATTAGAATTGTGTGAGATAACAAGTGTGCCTGTTTCGCATCACAAAGCATTTGTTTGATCCTTTGAATAGAACTTAAGTTTTCCAATTTCTTTGGTTGCTACCATGGTGTAAAATGTCACTTTAGGCCGAATTAGCAATTGAAGTGTATCGATAAATAATGCGGATAATATTGACAGATAAAAAATAAATTCAAATTGATATATTATATTGCACATGACCGTGATAATATTAGGATGTAAAATAATGCTTTCATTGCAAGTATTTGTTACTGATGTAAATGTTAATAGTAGTATTATTTAATAAAATGTTATTATCATTCAAAACTATATTATAAATCAATTCAAATTTACTCAACATAATTGAAAGTGATGACTATAGGTATGAAATTTTGTTAAACAAATTCATGAATAGAGTGTTCAATATAAATATATATAATATAAATATATATAAGAAAAAAGATAGAATTTTAGATCACCAACATTAGCTAATTATAATGTGGTCCAGCCATCCATGACATTCCTGCAAGCTCTCATTACCCTTTTTTCAATCCCATCTCTAATGAGATCAAATTAATCTTCTTGCCTATCGTCACCACTTTCTCAAAGTAAGCACCAAGCTGCCTAAGGGATAGTGTGTGGAACAGTGTGTGTAAATAGCATTAGGATCGAGACAAATAAAGCAGCCAAGAAGAACCATTACAAATTATGTATTCCTTTTTTTTTTATCTATGGCTTTGATGAAAAATTTTCGTTCCTTTTTAGAAAATCAAGAATGTACTTATTTTTTTTTTAATTTTACCCTTATCATTTTAATAAATATTTAACTACTTCGCACACTATTTAATTTTTAATAAGGTTTAGATTAGTAAAAAACAGCTCTTCTCTCCTAAAATTAAGGCTATTTATTAACTTTTTTAATCATTGTGCATTTAACTTAAACACAAATAAAAAGGGATGAAAGGAATACATGAACTTACATATTACATATATGTGAAAAGTATAATTATGATATATTAACGAGTTAATTAGTAGAGATTTTTTTTTTTAGTTTTATGGCCAAACAATAAAAAAAAAGAAAAAAAAATTGATGATATTATAAGTTTTGAAATAAGAGAATGTTAACAAGTCAATAATTCCCAGATAAATAGAATTTGCCAGATTTACGTGTGAGAAAGGTCATCTGATTTCATATGGTGATGATTTCCTAAAGCTCAGGGATAAATCATGCAAAGATACCTTGACTGGTGTTGAAGGTTTTCATAAAAAAATTTGCAAGAAATTTGAATTTTCTGAGAATGACTAACTTTAAGGGGATGAAGAGTCAAATGATGAGGACCTCAACGAATTTTCCATTGTCAAAAAAAATGGATGGGATCAGACATTGTCCAAACTTCATTAATTCAAAGGAAGAGGAGAGAAGAATATGCAAAATTTGGAGTAGAACTCTCATCATCAAACTTCTAAGCAAGACAATAGGCTTTCCTAGGCTTGAATCAAAGCTGCACCAGCTATAGGGCAGTGATGAAATTTTGGACATTAATGATTTGACCAATGACTTCTACTTGGTAAAGTTTAGTGTATATTCTGACTATGAGTTTGCTCTTATAGGTGGTCCATGGTTGTTATTTGATCATTATTTGATTATTTGGTAGTGAGATCTAAATTTTGATCCAGAGGAAGCTAAAATAAAAAAAGTTGCAATATGGATTAGACTATTTGGCCTTCCTATTAGACTTTATGATAAAAAGTCTTTAACTTTCTTGGGGAATTGGATTAGAAAAACTTTGAAAGTTGATACTACTACGGGAGCTCAAGCTAAAGGAAAATATACCCGTATATGCATAAAAGTAGATCTTAATAAGGAGTCATTATTGGAATACTTAGTTAAAGGCAAAATGTATTGTATTGAGTATGAGAGTATTCATACAATTTGTTTTAATTGTGGAAAATATGGACATCTTGCAGATGGTTGCCCATAGATACCAATGGAAACAGCTTTGGAAAATGCTGAAAGGGTGGTGCAAGCTGAGGTTGAAGGTGTTGCTACTAACACTCTGATAGAAAAACACTCCGCGATGGCACTTAGATGATTGCCCAAAAATCACAACATTACCATAGAAAATCAGATTATGAAGGTGCTAAAAATGGTAATAATAAAAAAGGTAATTAAAATTTTGTTTCAAGCTCACATTTTAATATTTTATATCATGAACAAAATACTAGTTTTGAAGGAGATAATTATAAAAAAGAGGATAATTATTATGACTAATCAAAGGGCCATAAGGTGAATGGCATGATAGTTTTTAAACTTAATAGAGAAAATTTAAGCCTTAAACGAATTTTGTTTACAAAAAAAAAAAAACAAAAGAATGTGACATAAGCCCAACTAGTGCGTGGCCTAACTGGATCTCTACCAAGAATGCACAAGCTCCTATTTTCATGAAGTCTGCTGATGATGCGTGTCTGGAACCCTAACGTGTGATGCAAAAAACTTTTCCAAACCCTTTTAATATCTCTTTTTCCTAGATTTCACATGTGCCTCCTACTCCAAATTCTAAAATAGATCAAGGTCAAATGCACTCAAACTCTTCTCAAGTGCCACTACAAAAAAATTTGCCTTTAGCGGCGGTTTTTTTGTGTATTTAGCGGCGGTTTTAACCGCCGCTAATAACCTTCGCGGCGGT
>JANHAO010011080.1:0-17222 GCA_026873985.1 Saraca asoca | reverse complement strand
CTTGTAGGGGGTTTCCTGAAGGAAAAAGGATTCCTGATGGTGACCTTCTACGCCGGTCACGGGCCCCGGGTTTGGGTCGTGACAGGTCGGCTTTTGTAAACTAATTTCTGTGAGTGGGCCCTTCAAGTTGGTGTCTGCAAGTTAGTTCTGTAAGTTAATATTGACTGGGGAAGTGTTAGAACTCTCCTTTAAAGTTGAGAGTTGGGAGTTAGATCTCATGACTTGAGAGCTGGGAGCTAGAACTGGGAGCTAGCTAAGAGCTGAGACCAACGAACTAGAGCTAAGAGATGCGAGCTAGCTGAGGCCTACGAGCTAGAGCTCATTTTTAGAGCTGAGACCTGAGAGCTTGAGATCCTATCTTAGGGTCGGTACTGACCTTTGACCAACGTTATCGAGTCCGTATTTGATGACTCAAGCTTAAGCAGGGCGACCTGTTGGCCTTGTGAATTTGGGCTTATCTCTAACGAGCCGGGACTATTGTCTTAGCCTCGTCCTGTGTCCTGAGCTCATGGCTGGCGAGCTGGTGCCTTTGTCAAGCGACATCAATTCTCAGACAATCTGAGCCTCTTCTGATTAGACTATTCTCTTGTTGGGCTTTTGCCAAGCCATTTTGCATTGCCCAAAAACACCCACAACATTAGCCTTCCCAACTTTCAGCCTGTTTTGCAGACTGGGAGTTGTTGTTCGCTGTCAAGGTCCTAGTTTGTAGTCTGTAATGTTGTCATTTCAAGCTTAAATCTTTCGTTTTATCTGCACCAGGCCATACCTCTTACTGTACATGTTTCATAGCCATTGGCGTGGTAGCATTATTGTCTCTTAAACCGTTCGATCAAGAATAACTGGATATCCACTGGAATCTTTTGTGAAGCCAGTCTGGTGTATATAAGATATGAGAAACCTCTCTTCGTCCTCCATAAAATGACCTGATAGGTGCCTTAGCTAAGCCCCCCATGTTTCTAATGGTTTGATTTTTTGATGAGGCGTGTATAGCCTATTGTATAGGAAGTTTCTACGAATGATTCTTCTCTAAGGATTCTGATAAATCTTGCACAGATCTTGGATAATTTTCTTACGATTTTTTATAACCTCCTCATGGTTATGCTGTGGAACTCAACCTTTCTAGCCGCGTCTTTTCTCCTCTTTTGAATTCTCAGTGCTCATCGGGGTGAGATGACTGAGAATAAGCTTTTAGCTAAAGAGGACGACAAAAAGAGGATTGAAGAGCTAGCGTGCTCATTGATCCTTCAGCTAGTTAGAGTTCAGCTCCTTCTTTTTAGAATATGGTAGCTGTAGGCTTATTCTGATTTGTACTTTGAATCTTCTGATGTAAATTACTTTATTAAGTAAGCCTTTCAATGAATGAGCTTTCTTCATGAGTGTTGTGTTGGACGTTCTGTATATCATAGCTAAATGAAATATTCAGACGACTAATCAGTCATAATTTTTTTTTTATTAATAGTGAATCTGAGCATTGGAGTACTTCTGCTAGTAATAGGTAGAGCGCCCTGGTAGGGCACATGAGAGCTGCACTTTATCTAGCACGAGTTAAATACTCAGGTAGGTCGCATGAGACCTACGCCTAGTAGTAAGTCGCATGAAAGTTACAAGCAACAGGTTGCATGTGAGCTGTGAATAATAGGTCACATGTGAGTTGTGCCTTGCGTGATGCACCACAGCAATCTTGTTGCTTAATGGGTAGTATGAGTTTGACTTTACGAACAATCTTGTTACTTAGGCAAGTCACAATAATATGCTTTCGGCCAGTAGTCTTATTGCTTGGTAGGTGGCAATCTTATTGCCTAAAAGATGGTAATCTCGTTACTAGGGTGGCAATCTCATTACTTGGCAATCTTGTTGCCTAAAAGATGGTAATCTCATTACTGAGGTGGCAATCTCGTTGCCTGACAATCTTGTTACCTAGCAGGTCGTGCACACTTAGACTTTGTCTGCTCTGAGAACGACTTGCCTCTCTATATAATACCTTGCTAAAAATTCATTCAAAGATTAGTATAGAAATTCAAAATGCTTTCAATAATTTCTACATTACATTATAGAATTAGTAAATGGTCCCTATTACCGATGCTCGCTCTTGATCGGGATCTCATTGGGATTGCTGAGGTCACTATCCTAAAGGTTTCACCACGTAATCTTGTAAATGACCTCTCTTAATAAGGTCCTTTATGATATCCTTGAGTGCTCAACACTCTAAATTATTGTGCCCAATCTCACTATGATAGGCACAAAACTTGTTTCCGTTGCTTTTAAGCTTGTTAGGAGTTGTTAAAGGTGGATGCTTTCTGAAGTCTTCCCTACCTCTTTCTATTGTAAATATCCCATCTTAAGTGTCAGATAGAATGCTATAGCTTTCATGGCAACTTTGATGCTAAGGTCGCACAATCCTAGCCCTATTTGCGGACTAGTAATTAGAGTCACCCTTCTGATTGTCCTCACCACTCTAGTCATTGTTCCTCTTCTTGTTACTGTTCGCCTAATCAGATTTCCCCAGGCCAAAGGTCTCTTTCCACCTAATTTGTTTGGCAATTCATTCGTAGAATTCAGCTAGGTCTCTTACCGAGGACTTGTATAGATTTTTGTATAATTTTCCATCTTTGCATAGTCCCACAGAGATCACTATCAAGATGCTTTCCTCTGAGGGATTTTCTACTGAATTGGCTTCATGCCTAAACCTGGTGATATAATCTTTCAATGGTTTCATGCTTACGTTGAAAGATCATTATAAGGTGGCATGGAGGTGTGAGTTGCCTTTTCAATGCTCAATACTGGTTGATAAATTTCCATTGACAGTCTTTCTAACTGTCGATGCTACGAGCCAGGAGACTTTTGAACCATATTCGAGGTATGTCTCCTAGTGTAGCTGGGAAGACATGGCATTTCACCAGAGGATCAGTTATTTGGAGATCCATCTAGACATTGAATGCATCCAGATGGTCATATGGATCAGTATCCCTGTTATATGATGAGATCGTAGGGATTTTAAGTTTGTAAGGAAGGGGCCATGTTTCAATTTTGATAGAGAATGGCAACCTCTCCCTGTAGCGAGCTGATGATCGTCTTGAGCTCGAAGGTGTTCTTATGAAGCAATTCCTTCATGTTGGGCCCGTGTTTCAGATTATTAGCTAGAGGATCGTTGGTTCCTTTTTCCTCCTTGGTCATGGGAGTAGCGACCTGGGGTGTGCTCTTGGCTAGTCTTGTTCGAGCTTCTAGCTCTATATGAGCTCCCACATCGCTGGTCATCATGACTTCCACATGCTCGATGCACTCCTGACTTCGTTCATTGATTAGTGGAACGAGCTGAATTAGTGTGCCAATGCATTTGTCTAGCTAACCTTTCCTCCCGGGCTCCTTCACGTAGCTGCTGAAGTTGTGCAGCAATCTCAACTTGCTTTTGTGTGCCTAAGGTTTGTGTTTGCGCCATCATTCTAACCGCCTTAGCCAATTCTCTCATCGTATTTTCAAATGTTTGCAAAGGTTAGTGCCATGTCTACACTTCATCGACTTCAAAAGCAATAACAGGCAGGCAGTATGTTTCAAAGGGCAAGTTGGCAGCAATACCAGTAGCAAGAGTGTATGTCGGCTGGTTAACTGGAGTATTTGAACTTTTAGTTGTTCTTCCTCTAACCATTGTAGCTGGGCAAAAAAGCAACTAGAAAGTAGATAGACTCTTCCTCTAGCGTCAAAATGTTGACGGTAAAATTTGGTAAGCCCAAATCCAGTCAAGCAAAGTAGTTCTTGAAACCCTCAAACTGTAATCTAGTTGTGTGAGTGTGAGATAGATGCAAAAAGAAAAGGAAGAAGAGGAAGAACAAGGAGAAGACAGCAGAGATTTTTTAACGTAATTCGGCTAAAATCTTTTGCTTGGATTCCTACATTTATGAATGATTTTATTTCTCTCTTGAAATTTTGGTAGAGTTATAGTATACATTCAAGGGACCTCCTCCTTGTATCTATTCCTCCCCCTTTTATAGAGGCTGGGAGATTACAAATATAATTTAATGAATTGTAAATCTGTTACGTCAAGTAATAAATGTGTTGACAATTTAGACTTCTGCAAGTCAACTTCTGCAAACTGTAGGTTGGCTTTTACAGACTAATTTCTACGAGTGGGCCCTTCAAGTTGGTGTCTACAAGTTAGTATTGCAAGTTAATATTGGTTGGGGAAGTGTTACTCTCTTTTAAAGCTGAGAGCTGAGAGCTGAGAGTTAGATCTTGTGACTTAAAAGTTGGGAGATAGAACTGGGAGCTAGTTGAGAGCTGAGACCAGGGAATTAGAGTTGAAAGCTGTGAGCTAGTTGAGGCCTGTGGGCTAGAGCTTATCTTTAGAGTTGAGACCTACAAGCTTGAGATCCTATCCTGGGGTCGGTACTACCCTCTGACTAGCGTTATCAAGCTCGTATTTGATGACTCGAGCTCAAGCAGGGCGACTTGCTGGCCATGTGAATTGGGGCTCATCTCTAGCCGGCCAAGTCTATTGCCTTGGCCTCGTCCTGTGTCCTGAGCTCGCGATAGACAAGCTAGTGCCTCTATCGAGTAACCTTAGTTCTTGGATGATCTAGGCCTATTCTAATTAGACCCGTCTCTTGTTAGGCTTCGGCCAACCCATTTTGCATTGTCCAAAAACACCCACAACAGAATCACTTAAATAACATATTCTATAATAAGTTAATTATTATTAATAAGAAAAATAATTTTATTTTTTTTATTTTTAATTATAAATAGTCCACAATTATATTTTTCTAATTCAAAATAAATCCTTATTGAATTCAGGTCAAGTCTACTTATACCCGACCCATTATCTTTATCCATACCTAAACTTTAGCCATTAAAAAGATAAGGATAAATCAAGCTTGACTCCCTTCAACTATTTACAATGTGCATATAACTTCCTAAATTATAGAAATGAGTAGATAGCCTATTTAAACTTTATAAATCATATATATATATATATGCTCTTATGTTAACTTTTTGTTCATTAAACATAACAAAATAATCAATGTACTAATTAAATTACAAAATAGATATTCATATTTCATGAAGCCAGTTGCAATTAAAAAAATTGGTGTTGATAGACAACTTAACTTCAATTTCTTGATGAGTCTTCAAATTTAAAAATGATGAATTTTGGGAATAGAAATGTGTTGATCTAGAATTTCAAAGTTCAAGATGATAGATTTGAATGGTAAAAATATATTTTGTAGTGTTAATTTGTTAGATAACATAAAAAAATAACATATTTTGTTGAATTTTGTGAATTAAATCATAACAAAATGAATTAAATGCACAATATAAGAAATTTAAGGAATGTTATCTTCACATTTTCATCATTTAGATATTATGCATTGATTGTGAAAAGTTAGAAGAGATTTTGTGTAATTTACAATAAGATAACAAGCAAGTGACCATAGAATTATATTATACTCAACCTAGCTTATTATTAATTTGGGATAAGTGAATTATTTATGTTCACTTGGACAGAATCTGCACTCTCATGGCAGAGAGCATAGGTTCGAGTCGTTTAACTCTCATGGAAGCAACAAGCACTGCATAAGACTTTCCTCCTCCTCAAACGAGCGCCCTCCCATAATATATGAAAGATTATTCGGAATTAGGAGCAACTATGGTAGATTAGGGGCCAAAGTCTTATATGCCATAAACTTGAAGATAGATACCAAAAGCCAAAAGTTTCTCATACCTTTTGAAGAGATAAAAATAAGATTTCATTTCATTTTAAAATAAATTGTATTTAAATTTAAATGAAAGAAGATTTTATTCTATTTAAAATTTTTATTTTAATTATATTTATATAATTATAAAATTTTATAAATTTATCGATAATTTCATTAAAATTTATTTTATTTGACTTAAAACATATATTTTATTAAAAATTTTATTTTCATCCTAATTTTATTTAGTATGATATCATTTAAATCAACTTTTTAATTTAATTTCATATATTTTTTAATTTATTTCAAATAAAAGAATTTATTTACAAATAAATTAAAATCATTATTTTTTAACATAATTTTTAAATAAAATTTATTTACAAATAAATTGAAATTATTTTTATCAAAACGAAATGAATTCAATTCTAACAAAATTGATTCCAATCAAAGCGTAAATTCAACATATGACCAACTCATCCAGAGAAAACCATGTTCTGAACAAACCAAACCTGTCAATCACCAACCGCGTTACATAAGTTTCATTTTTCATAAAATCTGGTTTTTTTTTTCTTTTGTTTCCTTCAGTATAGTGCCTTTGAATTTCACAGTGGTGAGTAGTTTTTGGATTTGGCCGCAAGCTTGCTTCATAAATGCCATAAACTTGAAGTCCTTGTCATTGAATTGGTTTGTTGAGTTTTGAATTATGTGTGCCTTGTATAATTGGATGAGGTATGTTCTTGTATTCATGTCAAAACATTTTCAAACTTTGTTGCATAAATTTACTTTGGTGAAACAGAATCCCTTTTGTACTGTCAAAAGCAGTAGTTTACGGAGGTTTCTGGCCATGAGTTTTTTGATCAAAAGATTTAGTCTAGTTCTATACAAAATTATTTCTTAATTAGAAGCAATTAGTGAAGTTTTGTTTTGAATGAGATAAGTCTTGTGATAGTGTTGATCAATAAAAAATCTTACATTCGTATGTTAAATGATCTACTATTATCTTTATTAATGAAACTAATTCGAGAAACTGAACAAAGAAACTTTAACTATATTTTAAGGAACAAATCTTGTTGTGCAAAGACATCCCAGTGTTGTGAAATGTCAGCTAGAACAAGCCAAACCTTCCTACGTAAATGTTGCACATGTCAAACCAGAAAAAGTGAAGTCATGCTAGAACAATTGATATGCATGAACTTGATTCACCAAATTGAGGTGAGAAGCTGCATAATGCAACACAATTTTCATTCGTTATCTTTGCAAATTGTCTGTACACTAAAAAGCATGTATAACAGGAAAAAAAAAGTACAAGTATGTCCAAAAACTAGTAAATTAGGTGCATGCATTCAATTTCTTATCTAGCAAAACAGAAAAAACTTGTGGTTTGCTTGGACATTAGGTGAGACAGACACTGCTGAATAAGAGAGGGCAGAACCTGGCATCTTAGGCCTCTCTGGTTCTGCTGAAGTACAGGTGTTCTTACTTGCTAACTTCATAGTTCCAGAAGAGCTTGCATCAGGTTGTCTTTTCTTTGTGGTTTTCTTTTTGTTGGCATTCAACAATTGTCAATAACAAATAAGATGCAACTATACAAGCAATAAAATTTTCAAACATAGAAATGCAAGAAGCATGGTAGAATTAAACCAATTATCTGAATCTAATTAATCATATCACATTACATAAATATAATACAAATTGAAAATTATAATTATAATGTAAAAAGATTATTTACTTAGCATAGATTATAAATCCAATGAGTTGAATAAGTGCAAATCCTAATAAGTTTACTCCTCTTAGTTTTTAGCAGTATATGAGAGAAGTCATCCATAAATCCCGATGGAAAGACTATAGGAGCTGACTTAAAGTGAGAGTAGAGACTTACTTTATATATATATATATATATTAACTTAATTGGCTTAAGTTGGCCCATCATAGGATATCCTAGTTACAAGGCTTACATAACTAGTAACCACTTTTGGCCTAAGTATCATATTTAATTCCACAGTATTATTACTTTCAAATTGGGTTAATTTACAATAATTAATTTGACATTTGTGTAATTTAGATTTTATAAAATATTTTGAACTATCGAAGCCCACATGAAAAATTCTAATAATCTTCCACTTAGGCAACATAATTTAAATCATAATAAAGAAAACTTTTCTCTGAATTACCATATATGGCCATATCAAATGTCAAATTAACAATGACACTATTACAATTATAGGTCTAAATTAAGATAATAAGTATTCAATAGTGCAGAACATCATATTCGACAACGATACTAATGCCATGTATGTTTGAGTACCTACACCTCAATGATTATAATACAATGTGAAATATGAGTAACAAGATTTACCTAACGGTAAATGTGATCATATGTAAATCTCAATGTATTGGTCCAAGCATCTGCTTAAGATGCCTGATGAGATTCAATAATCTTAACACGACAGTGAGATGCATCTCCATCAATGCGCCATAACACAGTGTGCACAAATAATAGTATAGCAACATCATCAATGTTTCACAAATATCAAGATAATAATAACACTAGTTTATCTTTCAATAAGAAACATGAAACTACCACTAACCCTAGATATAAGAAGGTTTCACCAAATTCATTCTAGTTACTTGTTCATGAAACAATCTTACATTTAAGCCTTTGGTGAGTGGATCCACAAACATATGATCCATGGCAACTTGTATGATGCTTGCGTATCTTCTCTCTATCAAATTGGTATATTTAATATCAGAATACTTTGTATAGGCTAAATTTTTATTAATTTTGAGAGATGCACATTGTGGCATCATTATCCCATCATAAGGTTAAGGTCTTAAAAATGTTCTTAACAACTTTGAATCCAAATATCATATTCTTTAACCAAATAGCCTCACAAGTGACTTCAAACATACGACATACTTGGCCTCCATAGTAGAGGTTTCTATAATTGATTTCTTGATACTTTTCCATGGAATAGCTTCTTCTACCATCTAAAGATGTATCTATTTATCAACTTTCTATCATAGGGACAACTCACAAATCAGGCTCAAAATTGTCTAAACTTACTAGATCACTATATTTATGTTAGGTTAGCAAAAAATTCTTTGTACCTTGTAAGTACCTTATAACTTTCTTTACAACAATCAAATATTTCTAACCATAGATCACTCAAGTATCTATCAAGTACACTAATCATTTAAGCAATATCAGGATGTGTACATACTTAAGCATTTATCAAGCTATCAATAACAAAAGCATATGTGTCCTACTTTCATACTTGATATTTCTTCATTATTTCGAGGACATTGGGATTTAGAAAAATCTCACTCCTCTAGAAGGATACAACACTTTGAGCATATAAATACCTTTTGAACCCTTTGAGCACCTTTTTAATGTACAGTCTTTGAGACAAGCCAAGAAGACCCCTAGATCTTTCACAATGGATCTATATGCCTTGCATAAAAGAGGCTTTATCGAGATCCTTCATATCATAATATGTTAACAGCATCTACTTTGTTTTAATTAGAAGGCTTATATAATTATTTGCAAAGAGAATATCATTAATATACAAGACTAAAATAAAAAAAAAACTACTTGTATCCATCTAAAATATATACACTGATCTGCATCATTCTCCTTGAACCTAAGAGAAGTAAAAATCTTATCAAACTTGAGATATCTTTGTCTAAATGCTTGCTTTAAATCATATATATATCTTTTTAATTTACACACTAAGTGTTCTTTACCTTTCTCTTAGTAATCATCTAGTTAGCTTATGTAAATAATTTCTGACTAATCACCATTCAAGAAGGCTGTCATAATATCCAGCTAATGTAGCTCTAGATTGAAATGTGTCATCAGCCCCATAATAACTCAGAATGAGCCTTTAGTCAAAATAAGTAAGAAACTTTCTCTATAATCAATGGCTTTTTTATAAATGTAGCCCTTCACTATCAATGTAGCCTTATAGCTCTCAATCTCCCTTTGATCATCCCTTTTGGCCATAAAGACCTATTTACATCTAACATGCTTGTAACCAGTAGATAATTCCACTAAATCCTATATATCATTCTAGCTCATTGAAACTAATTCATCTTTCATACCTTTCATCCATTCTAAAAAATTAGGATTTGAAATGATTCCCTAAAAATTAGTAGGATCATTATCATCATTGATATTAAACTTGTGCTCTTGCAGGTACACTAAATAATCACTTATGATGGTTGGTCTGTGAGCCATATGGTATCCTCTCAAGGGTACATCTTCATTTATAGGACTTGGTTCCCTTTCTTCTACTAATGGAGCATTTAGCTCTCCACTTTCCTCCATTGGTTCTACCATTTGTCTTACTAAATCATTTTCTAGATTAACTCAATATGTGTCAATCAGTGAAAGTGCTAGTAGAATAATGACTTGTTTCTCTCTATGAAAGATGCCATGTGATTTTTCACTCCAACTATCCAACATCCAACCAATCCTTAAAATAAATAGCATGATCTGACTTGTCCACCCTAGTAATGTGTGTTAGATAGTAAAATCTGCTACCTTTATAGATGCTATGGTATCCAATAAAATAACCATTGACAGTATTTGGATCAAGCTTCTTTGTAAATGGATCATATGGCTTCATTTTATCCCTACAACACCAAACATGAAAATGCCTGAGACTAGACTTTTCCTGTAAAGCAATTCATATTGCATTTTAGGTACAGACTTTCTAAGGACTTGATTCAAAACATACACAGTGGTTTTTAAAGCTTTGCCCTATAGAATGTATGGTAAAGTGGGATATGCCAACATACATCTCACCATGTCCATGAGCGTGTGGTTCCTCTTTTCTACAATCCTATTTTGTTTAAGCATTTTAGTCATACATCAACTAAGCTCAATTCCATAGTCTTAGAGATATCTTGCACAAGGACTAGGATTTCTATTAGTTTCATTGTATCTACTATAGTATTCATCACCTCTATTAAATGTAGTTAATTTTCTTCCCTAGTTTAAATTCAATTGCAATCTTAAACACTTTAAAAGCATATAATGATTCCAAATTTTTAGTGAGGAGTTCCACCCAATCAAATCTCGAATAATCATCAATGAAGGTAACGAAGTTTCTATATCCACCTATAGTGCTCTATGTAATTGGTCCACTAACATCAGTGTGAATAAACTCTAAAACATCTTCTTTTTAAGCTCTTTTTCCTTTTCAAGCTATAGTAGGGAGTTTTCCCTTCATGCAATGAACACACGCACTAAAATAAGAAAAGCCCAGGTCATGAAGAATTCCTTCTTTTATCAAACATTCCATCATTTCTCTAAAGATATGACCCAGACACCTATGCCATAACATTAAAGACCTCTCATCAATTCTACCTATTTTGTTTTTGTTATGAGCATTCTCTGGTTCTGCAACATGAGCTAACAAAGGCCTGGCAACAGACCAAGTCTAGATGAGAAAAGAGCCAAGCTTGCTAGACTACTAACCTTGTGGACATAGAACATGACAGAAGTCTCAGCTTACTAAGGGAAAAGACATACGTCGCATAGTCGATAACTCGCTATACATGAGCTTGCATTGCCAAAGGCGAGCTCACGAAGATTGTCCTCGCTGATCAAAGGCCAGCAGTAGCTCAGAATCCCATCTCACAAATATTGCACCTCGCTCAGCAAAAAGCTCGATAAGGAAAGCCACAAAGTAGTGATCCCCCTTAGACTTAGTATGTGGTACCAGCCTATAAGAAGCAGTATTGCAGGCCCACTCACACAAAGCAAACTCCATAAGTTAGCCTGCAGTCTGTAGAAACCAATTTGCAGGAGCTGCAGTTGTCATTTATATTTATTATTTAATGTAATAGAAATACAAACTATGTAATTACACTTGTAAACTCCTCCCTTCTATAAATAAGGTAAAGAAGCTCTTTATAAAAGGAGGCAAGATTATTTTACCAAAACTTTGCTAAAACTTCTCTATGAGCAATAAAATGCTATTGTGGATGTAGGGATTGGTGCCGTTTGACTTTGGCCGAACCACGTTAAAACCCTGTTATATTCATTTTATTTTTTTTCTATTTTCTATTGTTTGATGTATTCATTAACACTCGCACAATCGGATTGTAGTTTTGGTCCATAAGAACCTTCTCTGGTTGGTTGGATTTAGCAGAACTGAAATCTATCGTCAACATTTTGGCACACCCGATGAGACTCATCTATTCTCTAGTTGCTTTTCTATTTTTTTGGTTAATTTTGTTCAGTTGTAATGGCTAAAGAAAAAGCCATCAGGAAGTCGGATGCTATTGTTAACTAGCTTGAAAGTCATATGACAAGTTCTTCTGCTACTTAAGCTGCTAATGGTTTGCCCCCTCAGCTCACAGTCAACCTATTGTTACTATCTTTGAGACTGACAAAATGCAAACCTGGCTCCAACGTTAGGGGAAATTGGAGGATATGATGGGATAACTAACTAAAGCAGTAACCGTGCTAGCACAAGCACAAGCTCAGGGTGTACAAAGGAGAATAAAGCCACTACACCTGGGAATGTTCCCTAACAGCAACAAGTCAGATGTTCAAGTAGAGTCAATCAGTCTTCAGGTCGCTGCTCTCACAACCGGGAGAGTCAAAGTGATCAGCAATCTTTCGGTCAGTGATATGGGGTGAGGGACCCACTGTTGGAAGAATTGTATTAAAAAATGAACCAGTTGGAAGAACGTCTCCGAGCTCCTAGTGACTGAGTTGCTATGAGGACAAGTCATCGTTCTGTTTCTCTAAAGAGATCGAGGTTCAGCCTTTCCCTCTCAAGCTTAAAGTCCCTGCAATTCCTCTGTATAATAGACACTGATCCTTATGACCATCTGGACACATTCAATGTTCAGATGGATTTGCAAACAATCAATCCTCTAGTTAAATGCTGAGTTTTCCTAACTACACTAGGAGGTGTACCTCAGACCTGGTTCAGAAGCCTTCTTGCTCACTCAATATGTAGCTAGGAAGAGTGCCAATAAAATTTCATCAGCCAGTAACGAGCATTGAAGAGGCAACCCATGCCCCCTATCACCTTACGATGACCTTCCAGTGTAAGCATAAATCATTGAAGGATTACATTGCCAAGTTCAGATTTGAAGCCAACTCGATGGAGAATCTATCTGAAGAAACCATTTTGGTAATAATCTTCGCAGGACCTCGTAAAGATGGAAAGCTATACAAAAGTTTATACAAGTCCCCAATGAAAGACTTAATAGAGTTTTATAAACGAGCTACCAACTGGATCAAATGGGAAGAAACTTTTGGCTCAGGAAAGCCTGACCGAAAGGATGAAAAAGATGGTCCTGCCTATAACAACAAGCGGGGCAATGTGGATCAAGGTGACCACTCTGACGAGCGGACTATGAAAAAGTCCAGCAAGCTCAAAGGCAAGCGACCTTAACACTTAGCTTGCCATGAGCATTATAGCATCCTATCTGACACCTAAGACAGGATATTTATAATAGAAAGCGAAAAAGAAGACTTCAAGAAGCCTAACCCTATAAAGATTCCTTATAGGTAGAGAAATAAGCAAGAGTTTTGTGCCTATCACAATGAAGTCGGGCATGGCACTTCAAATCGTCAGGAACTCAGGGATGCTATCAAGGACCTCATCAAGAGAGGTCACTTGCACAGGTACGTAGTGTAGCCTTTAGGGTCATAGGACCCCGGGCTAGAAGAAGCCCCTATAATGAGAATCATATATTAATGTTGTAATGGATTTCAATAATTAATGAATGCATTTTGATTTTTTTATTGGTTTTTGAATGGACTTTTTGCAAAGTGTTATGGCAAAAAGTGTATTGTCCTCAAATCCTAACGGATTAGTCACCCATCATATAGTGAAGTTTCCCACGGCGCAGCTTCCATACGACTTGGGCTCATGCTTTCCCAAGGTGTAGCTTCCATGCATCTAGGCTCATGCTTTACCAAGGCACAACTTTCATGTGATCTAGAGCACTTGTACATTGCAGAGGCATGGCTTGCATGTGACCTTGCTTTATTGCCAGCTTTTGACCTGAGGTCACTAGAGCTTATTTCAGTATAATTGCTAGCTTTCGAGTTGAGGCCACTGGAGCTCATTCCAGTATAATTGCCAACTTTCAAGCTAAGGTCATTGGAGCTCATTCCCATACAATTGCTAGCTTTTGAGCTGAGGCTGTTGGAGCTCATTCTAGTATAATTGCCAACTTTCGAGCTAAGGTCGTTAGAGCTCATTCCAATAGAATTGCAAGCTTTCAAGCTGAGGCTACCAAAGCTCATTCTAAAAACTTATTGGCTAACTGTGACCTTTGGTCTAATTAAGGCATGGAGACGCTCAAAATAAACTCAACCAATTACGACCTAATGCTCACAGCTCTCATGTGACCTAATGCTCGTAGCCTTTAAACGATCTACTTTTACATTATTCATCACCGAAGCATTTTGGTTCTTAGATCTATTAACAAATGTAACCAATTGGTTTTCTAACACATTTTATTTTACTATGATTTGTAGGAATTTATGCTTTTATTTGTGATATACAGGATATTCAGCACAATATGCAAAAATTATAAAGAATGGTTCTTTCATTAAAAAGCCTTAATGAGTTAAATTTATAAGATTTGGAGTACAAACTAGAGCAAGTCGAAAGCTGAAAAGAATAAAAAGAAAACCCGCTACTGGAAGACAAACTCCTAGGGGATTGAAGAGTATGCTGGATCCCTAACTTTCTTCTTCCAACTGTCCTCCTCAGTAGCAAGCTCTTCCTCAGCCTTACCCTTAGCGCTAAAGACTCCAAAGAGGCACTCCAATATGGCTAGGAAGGAAAAACCCCACAGCATCACCATGGGGAAATAATTGACGATCTATGAAAGATCTTCCCTCATTCTGGGAGAAACAAAATTGCTTGAAAAGGCTTCCTATATAGCAGACCATGCACGTCTTTCTGAAGAAAAAAAAAAAGGACTACTAGAGGTATGGGAGGCTTGTTTAAAACTCTCATCAGTTTACCTCACTGGCTAAAAGAAGAACTTCCCATGCTTTAAATAATGGACTGGCCTGGTCTCACTGAAAGGTTCAAAAGAACTCCCAACTACCTTCATTAAATACTTTGAAAGAAAAACGAGATAAACTCATCTGTGATAGTGAGACACGTATAGCATGAGGTATAGCCCAGATCAGGTGAAATGATAAGCTGACCGAAGACTTTGACTGCATAGTAATCCATGAGGAAAGCCCTTTGCTAATGAAACTGATTAACTCCTAACCCATAAAGTGAGTTGAGAGTTGGGGGGCTTATGTTATGAACATTTTTTGGTTCTAAGACACAGGCTGGTAAAGGCTTGACAACAGATCAAGTCTAGATGAGAAAAGACCCAAGCTCACTAGACCACTGTCCATACGGACATAGAACAAGACAGAAGTCACAACTCGCTAAGGGAAAAGACCTAGCTTGCATAATGCGAGCTTATAAAGATTGTCCTTGCTAATCGAAGGCCAGTAACAAATGAGAATCCCATCTCGCAGACATTGCACCTCGCTTAGCAAAGAGCTCATTGAGGAAAGATACAAAACAGTAATCCCCCTTAGACTTAATGCGTGGGATTAGCTTGTAAGAAGCAGCACCGTAGGCCCACTCATAGAAAGCGAACTCTAGAAGTCAGCTGGTAGTCTGCAGAAGCTAATTTGTAGGAGCCGCACTTGTCATTTATATTTATTATTTGATGTAACAGAAATACAAACTATATAATTACACTTGTAACCTCCTCCCTTGTATAAATAAGGGAAAGAAGCTCTCTATAAAAGGAGGTAAGAATACTATACCAAAACTCTACTAAAACTTTTTCGTAAGCAATAAATGCTACCATGGACGTAGAAGCTGGTGTCGTCCGGATTTGGCCAAACCACATTAAAACCCTATTGTATTGATTATGTTCTTCATATGTTTTCTATTGTTCACTGTATTCATTAACACTCGTACAATCGAATTGTAGTTTGGGTTCGCAAGAACCCCCTCTGGCTGGCTGGATTTGGCAGAACAGAAATCCACCGTCAATAATTTTCAACCATAATAATTATAAAACAAACTAACTCTTTCATTTCCCAAATGGCAATTATATTCATAGGTTTAAAAGAAACTATTGAAGAAATCTAATACTTAAGGCTACTATTCCTATGTGTTTCATTTACACTTTTCCTTTATTTCCATTTAATTAGAAGCTCTTCGTCATTTGACTTTCTCTTATTTCTTAGTGCTTGTAATAAATTTGTAATATGAATGGTGGTACTAGTGTTTGATGAAACATCTATGATATTTGAGTCTAAAACACACTAAAGCTAGAGGAACACCTTATTTTTTCATCTTAATCCATTTCTTAAGCTTAAAGTATTCTACCTCTGTATCCCTGTACTTTTTAAAATACCTACGGTTCCCCTTTAATGAAGACTTCTTGATCTATAATGTTGTGTATTTATATCAACTTTCTTCCTTTCTAAATTGGTTTTCCCTTAGTTATCCTTCAAGTATGACTTATTTCCATGCTCAGCACTTGATCCATGTGAAACAAAGTAAGTATTATGAACTTTTTCTTTCTTTATATCATCTTCTGCTTGACAAACAATTGAGATAATTTCATTGATAGTCCATTCACACTTTTGGGTGTGATATGATGTCTTGAGAACATCATACTGAGTAAAAAGAGCCTATGAAACATGCCAAATCAAATAACTATCTCTTTAGTCCACTTTCATGGCCTTTAAAAAATTTTAGTAGTGCATTAGCTTCCTGGTGTGCTCACGAATTCCATTGACACCATCATAAATAGTCTTCTTCAACAATGAGAGATATTGTTATTTCTCAACCTTGTTGACATTTACAAACTTTTTAACCATGAAGTCCATAAAAGTTTTGGTATTTGGAGAGCCAGTAATGCTTTGTTTGATGGTTTTATCCATAATACACTTCATAACCATCAAGCATACTTGATTAGAGTGTGTCCACTTGTCAAGAAAAGCCCTTTGCACAACAATAGAATTATTATCAATCATTGGCTCTTTTTCTCTTAATGCTAAATCCAAGTTGGTGATTGTCAAATATAATTTCAATGACTCAATGTAGTCCTCACAATTGGTCCTATTCACAACTTTTATGGAAGTTAATTGCATGGATAATGAAGATTGAGAAAATTGCATTTTATGAAATTCACCATCAATTTCCAAGAATTTATTTTAATGTAGTCATGTTATAATATTTCTTCAATAACTATGCAAATCCTAAAATGTATCATACTACAAACCTGACATCGATAGAGTATTTACAATTCTGTAATATAATATAAAGATCAAATATCATATTCCTAAGACTCAACACCTATGTTACACGGACACCGATACACGAATACAGATACGAGGATATGACATTTTCAAAAAATATAGGACACCGACATGTGGGGGATATGTGTAAATAATAAAAATATAGGAGTATATTTGTAAATATTAAAAAATATTATACTTATTTGTAAATATATATTGTAATTATTATTTTT
>JANHAO010011079.1:0-17213 GCA_026873985.1 Saraca asoca | reverse complement strand
TTGAGCTGGATTAAAGGTTAGTTTAGCTCACTCTTGCTTTTAATTTGATGTATGTGATACATTGGAACCTCAATCCAACGGATCTGGGAGGTTTGTTCAGCCAAAAGCATGTTCTCCCCTTGAAAAATTTTTGAAATTTTGGCCTCTTGGAGTAGAACAAACCTAACAGCTAAACCCACCACAAATATGCGTTTGGGGTCGCTTCTAGAAAGTTTCTCAGCTTCATGGTGAATAGTAGGGGGATTAAGGCAAATCTTAAAAAGATCAGAGCTCTCATTGACATGAGATCCCCCACTGGGCCTAAAGATGTCCAAAGTTTGAATGGCTAAGTCACAATGCTAAGCAGGTTTATCTCTAAAGCAACGAATAAATGTTTCCCTTTCTTTGACATCCTAAAGAAGGCAAAGAGGTTCAATTAGACCGAGCAATGCAAAATTGCCTTCCAGTAGCTCAAATAGTATCTTGGGCAAGCTCCTCTTCTATTGAAGACAAAAGAAGGTGAGAAGCTAATCATCTACTTGGGAGTATCCCAATATGCCCTCAGTACGGCTCTAATGCAAGAAGAATGTAAAGCTCAGTTTCCCATTTACTACGTGAGTAAAAGATTACTGGACACGAAGATAAGGTATTCACCTATGGAAAAACTTCTCTACTTCCTGGTAGTCGCCTCAAGAAAGTTACGACCCTATTTCTAAGTACACAGCATAAAAGTGCTGACACAGTTCCCACTAAGACAAGTTCTACAAAAAATGGATATCTTATAATATCTCCTCAAATGGGCAATTGAGCTAGTCTAGTTTAAAAGTGAATATAAGCCTAAACTGACAATCAAAGGGCAAACTCTAACAGACTTCATAACAAAATTCACTAGACACATGCAAAAGGAAATGGAGACATCAAAAGCTCCAAGTTAGGAACTATACATTGATAGGTCGTTAAGCAAACAAAAGGCTAAGGCAAGGGTGCTCCTCGTCCATCCAGAAAAGCACAAAATCCTTTGTGTGCTAATGCTCCTAATTCATCTAGAAAAACACAAAATCCCCTGCATGCTAAGGTTCGAATTTCAGGCCATGAGTATGAAGCTTTGTTAGTCAAACTCTCTAAAGAGGTGTGAGTTGAAAGGTTGAAGATTTTTTGTGATTCTCAACTCATTATCTGCCATGTGCAAGGAGAGTACCAAACCCAAGGGTCAACGATGACTACTTACTTATAGAAAGTCCAAGAATTGCTAAGGTCATTTCAGTATTATAAGGTCAACTAAATACCGCAAGCCCGAAATGTGCACACTGATGCCTTAGCTCACCTAGCCATGACCAAGGATGTTAACTTCCTAGGGGCGATCCCAGTGGAATTCCTCTCGTCCCTAAGCATAGAACAGAAGGATGCTTTGATGACAATTGCCAAATGATGAGTTCCTGGATGAACCTAATCCTAGACTATGTACAAAATGACAAACTGCCAGAGGATAAGCTTGAGGCCTAAAGATTGCGAGCTCAAGCGGCCGGATATTGCATCTATGATGATGTGTTATACAAAAGAGGGTTCTCAACCCCACTTTTAAGATGCATTGATGGCCTTAATTACAATACCATCTTGGAAGAAATCCATGCCGACCATTGTAGAAACCATATTGGGGGGCTGTCTTTAGCTCAAAAGGCTCTCTGACAAGGATTCTACTAGCCTATAATGAAACAAGATGCAATCAAACTTGTTAGAAGATGCGACAAATGTCAAAGATTCGTGAAGATCCCATAAGTCCCACCAACCTACTTATAGTAGATGGTTCGTCCATGATCCTTTGCAATCTAGGGTATGGACCTAATAGGACTACTCTTTACAGCTCATGAAAATTGCAAGCATGCAGTGGTGGTTGTAGATTACTTTACCAAGTGGATAGAGGCAAAGGAGCTCGCAAAGATCTCATCTACAAAGATTGAGAGATTCATATGGAACAACATCATTTACAAATTTAGAGTCCCCTAGCAAATTGTAATCGATAATGGGACTCAATTTAATAGCACGCAGTTCCTCAAGTTTTGTGATGATCTCAAAATTACAAAAAGTTTCTCGACCATAGACGATCCATAGGCTAACGGGCAAGTTAAAGCCATTAACAAGATCATCAAATAAATCCTGAAGAAAAGATTGGAGGCCAAGAAGGTGGCATGGGTAGACGAGCTACCAAAGGTGCTCTGGACCTACAGAACCACTCTTTGCAATGCAATAGGAGAGACCCCCTTCTCGATGGTATACGGATGCGAGGTAATGATCCCAGTAGAACTTGAAATGGCATCACAACAAAGGATTACCTTTGATTCAGAGGATAATTAGCAACTACTCACCATGAATCTAGATCTCATAGAAGATACAAGGGAGAGAGCTCACCTCAGGGTCATGACCTACCAATAACAGGTCATGAGATATTACAATTGAAGGGTTCAACCTAGAGTTATAAACCTAGTGACCTCGTTCTACATCTTATCTTTCCTAGCACTCGCAAGGCTAATTAGGCAACCCTAGGGTTGAACTAGGAGGGCCCATAGCTCGTTAAGAAAGTTATTGGCCATAGAGCTTATCATTTGGTAGACATGGATAGGTAAGAGTTCCCTCAAGCTTGGAATTCTAAGCATCTTTGCCACTACTATCAAGAAAGACCCCTAATATTTGTACAAGTTATTCAAAAATAAGTGTAAACATTCAAGTAATTCTTTGAATTTTTATATTTGTATTTGTTTCTGAATAAAAGTCTCAATAAAATCTTGCATGAGAAGTAAGTAATGTATTATATGAGGAGTATTAATTGAAATAGTATACTGAGCACTCACCTTTACACAAGTTTATCGAGTCTCATGTATTCGAGTAAGGAAGCTGAAGAGAGCAAATAGGAATTCATTTAGTGTTACTTCAACAAAGTTAATTCATACAAAGTTTGAAAATTCATTTCAAAATTCAAATAATACAAAGTTATAAAAAGTTACGACCTAAAGAACTGGAGCTCCAAGAGCTGAGCCTTCTTAAGGTAGAGGGTCAATAGGAGGAGCTCTAGGGACATCCGCTACTTGGTCACCAACAACTTTCACAACCTGCGAGTTGCTCTCTCTTTAGGAAGCACCCTCAATAGAAGGAGCTTTGACTACAGGACTTGCACCTTTTCTAGAAGACATGGCCTTAGCAACCCTCTTCTTAAAACATTCTATAGCCTCAATAGCCTCTTTGCCAAATAAGGAGAAGTCCAACTCTGAATGCTACTCCTATAGGGTGTAGAGCAAAGAGGCGCTGGTCTTAGACTCCACCTTTTCTGCTACTTCCACAACTTGTGAGGTAGTTTCTACCTTGACTTTGACAACCTCCTCCTTCTCAAGAGCAACTTCCTTCTTAGCTATCTCTAACTCCTTCAAAGCGTCATCAGCTCACTGCTCTGCTAACCCAACTCGCTATTCTGTAACCTCAGCTCACTACACTACCTGCTCAACACATTTATAAGCCAGGTCTAGGTGAATCCTAGCTTTAGTTAGATTGTTAATTGTCCTACTGAGGTTCAGTACAACAGCTTTGCGATCCGTCACTTCATAAGATAGGGCAGCCTCAATGTCCTTGACCTTTTCCCTTAACTCTAGTACTTCAACAAAGACAACAACTAACTCATCCATGAGCTTCGCCTTCTCCTCGTCCTAGACTCAGAGCATCTCGTCCAGCTTCACCATTGTTAACAAGTTTTGAAAAGCCTTATAGCTAAATTAGAATACAAAGAAAGTAGAAGAACCAAGATAAAAGAATTCTACTTACCAATAGGCCATGACAAGATGTGTAGCCCACCAATCCATTAGCAGTGAAATTCTCTTACTCCAACACCTAGATCTTATTGTGAGCCCCTAGGATCGTGTTGATGTTGCCCACGAAGATGTTGAGGTATTTCTCAGTCTTAGAGCTAGGCCCAATAGGTTGCTCTATGACTTCGACCTCTTGAGTCACTTGCTTGCGGGCAGTAACCTTCTTCTTTCTCTTGTCCATCTTTTGCTTCTTAGTAGGGAGCCCAGAGGGGGTAGCGACATCGACTATAGCAGTCATCTCAAGCTATGAAGTAGGAACCGGCTCTTGCAAAGGAGCTATTGCCAAAGCCGACGGTTGGCTCTCAGTAATAGAAGCCATGTCAGCATCCAAGGCCAAAGTGGTTTCGTCTTCGTCAAGGTTGAGCAATGGCAACCTAAGGATGAGTTTCATTATGCTCTCGTAATCCCTAAAATTTGTCGGACCGACCTTCTTCACCCGATGGATTCCTGTCTCCCTTGTGAGCTCGGTATTTAGAGCTAGAGTAAGCTTCTATGAATAGAGGAGGTTCTCATCAAATCGCAAGTCATTTTCAAGGACGTCCACAGCTGCGATCTTGCTCAACACCTCGAGCTTGTCAGCCCCGAGAGTTGGATGCTTACCAGTCTCATCTACAAAAGAAGACAAAAGTTAGAATCAGAGAAACAAATGTGAACAAGTCATTAAACTTACATGTCCTCAACTCGCTCATCGAGAATAAGGACAAAATTGAAATTTTTGAGATCACGCAAGGATGGACACGAGATATAAAACCAACAAGTTTTATAATTTCCTACATTGGATTTCCCTTTGGCATCCCCCTACGACAATATCTTCTTGTACTCGATCGGTGAAGCCAAGAGATAATAAATTGCATCTACCGAGCTCGTGCTCCAATGCTGTACAAGTAGCAAAGGACCTCGGCCAATGATGGTGGGAGATTATTCCTTAAATATACTAATGCTAAGGAGATGAGCCAGGCATAAGAATTAGGAGTAAGCTGGGATGGGCTGAGTTTAACTTTATTCAAGAAGTCAACAATAAATGGATGCACTGGAAACCTTAGCCCAGTGACAAGGTGCGAAAAGCTCATGGCAACAAACCCTTGAGGCAGATAAGAAGCATAATCGTTCGGGGAGAGCACCATGATGTGGCATCCCTGGTGGAGCCGATATGTTTGGACCATATTCAGGAGCTCGCAGTAGCAAATAGACAAAACATACAGACTAAGCACTTGATGATCGGAAGGCTACTGACTGATAGTGGCCTTTTAACCCTTAACGGAGCTTAGACAAGCAGCGAAGTCCCCAGCAACCTTACCATTCCTTGAGGTCACTTCATTGAGATGTCGCACCCACTATGCTGAAAAGCCAAGCTTGTCATCATTCCCTATTTGGTGATGCCGACATCCATAACCTTTGCCCATCTACACAAAGGAAAAAGAATAGTCAGGTCACTACAAGCAAACTGTACCTAAAGAATTGAGGCTGACAATTTCTTATATTGCAAGCCATGTGCACCCCGGGTCACCACATCTTAGACCTAAACTCTAGAAGACAAAGGGGACTCAACGGTTGAACCATAAATCCAAAAAACAAACGCAAGACCCGAAACGATAATCAAAAACCCTAGAGTTTACTAATGGAACAACCAAATAAATTGTATCAAGTAAAAAGAAAATGCACAAGCAAGCAATTTCAACCAGCATTCAGATTTTTTAGCTACAAGCAAACAAGTCTCACAAACCATGAAACAAAGAAGTTCAGAAACCATAACCTAAAAAGGGAAAGACTCACCATGATTAACTGAAGTAGAAAGTCTAAAGATACATGCAGAAGTATTTCTGATGAGCAGAACCCAAATAGAAACTAGGAAATCGAAACGGCATTGGTGGCAGCAGACAAACAATGAATGGTCATGGAATTTGGCAAAGAGAATGAATCGGAAGAGCTTGGGAGTTTCAGGTTTCAAATGGCAAGTGAGATAGAAAAAAAGGTCCCTTCAGCTTATATGATACACAGTGCCACCATTAGATCTAGGAACCCATCAGCTATCCATGATCTGATGGTCTAGCTAATGCCAAGGGCAAGCTGACAATAGCATGGCATGCACAACTGCTAGAGACAGAAGTAATTACAATAGGCTAGCAGCAGAAATCAAAGAGTCACAGACAAAATGAGCGAGGGCATGCCAAATGACCCACAGATTACAAATCACAAACAACAAACCTGAACTCCTAACTCACCCCACATCCAAGAAGTGCTTTATGCACCAAACTCTTGCGTAGGCTAAGTCCAAAAAGTGCCTTTGGCACCTAACTCTTTGCGGATAATATCAAAACCCCACGTTAAAGAAGTGCTAGCCATGCACCAAACTCTTGCGTGGGCCATGTCTAAGAAGTGCCTTCGGCACCAAACTCTTGCGCGAACAACATCAAAACCTCACGTCTAAAAAGTGTAAGCCAAGCACCAAATTCTTGCGTGGGCCACATCCAAGAAGTGCCTTTGGCACCAAACTCTTGCACGAATAAAGGCGTATCTGTGTGACCTACCTAGGTATTCAATCCCACACCAGCAAAGGCACTTTAGCACTCTAGTGCTCGAACTTGTTACTAGCTCAAACACTCTGGTGCTGAGACTCATGGCCAACAATGGCACTCCATTACTCAAATTCATTGCCAACTAAGATGAGCTAATACGATCAATCGGTCATCTGACATGGCACATATCCTTTAAGTCATGATTTATTGAGTGAAGTCCATTCATATAAATTCAATTAATATTATCTAAGGTCGATTGACCTAACGAGCACTCATTTTATCTAATGATTACTAAGTTATGGTCTGCAGGGACTTACATTACCAACTGCGACCTATTAAATCACTAATGTTGCGTGCTTGGGAAAAACAAGGAATAAAAAGCAAAGCTTCATTACAAAACCTCTCTCAATGAGGTAAATTTACATGAAGGATCAAGAGTACAAATCAAAGTAAGCATATAGCTGACTGACAAAGAGTTGAATCCCAACAAACTGTGGGATCAACGAGTAGGCCAAGCTACTCCAACGCTTTCTCAACTTCCACTTGAGCCAGTGAATTATCCAACTTGAGCATCCCCGAGATGTTCAAAACAGGAGAAACAGTATTTAGGGCAAGCAGAGCAGCTGCATAAGTTTTCCCTAGCCCCATTAAGCAAGGAAAGCATCCTTTAGCTTCATCAAGCTACTTAGAGGCCTAAGGATGCCCAACGCCACCATGCAAGGAGGCAAAGGAAAGTAGCTGGAAGGCTTAAAACCCAACAAGCTGCAAGGTTAGCAAGCAAGTCTGACAGTTTTGGCTCTTCTTTCCTGTCCTCCTCCCAAGCTGAAAGCTCCTCCCTCAACCTTGCAACTCCTAGGCACTTGAAGAAACTAAACAGTTAGTTCTCTAGAGGACAAAAGAGCAAAATAGGAAGAGCTAAACTTGTCAGCATCATAAGGAGGTCATGAAAAAATTTCCAGAGTCCTCAAAAAAGGATACCCCATGGGAACCACGTGCAATAGGCCATACATGCCTTGCAATCTCATGCAGCAGACCATACAAGCCCTAGAGCATTTGGCTGAAGGTTCAGTCAATATACCCATCTAGTTATTCCATAAAGCAAGAAAAAGGGCTTCTCACACCTTATATAGACTAGTTCGGCCTCACAGAAGAATCCAGGGGATGTTCAGCTGTTCTTGATCGAACGGTCCAGAGGGAAACAAGATTGCCATGCAAATGGCTATGAAACATGCATAGTAAGAGGTATGGCCTGGTGTAGGTGAAGTGAAAGATTAAAGCCTAAAATGACAACATGACAGATTGAGCACAAAGACTTGACCACACTGCAGACTGCAAACAAAGACTCTACCAGTAAACTACAATTCCCAATCCGCAAAGCGAACTAAAAGTTGAGGGGCTTATGTTATGGATATTTTCCAAACAATGCAAATTGGACTGACAAAGGCCTAACATGAGGTAAATAAAGACACTAACTCATCAGCTGTGAGCCCAAGATACAAGGCAAGGCCGAGGCAGCAACCTCAGCTCGCTAGAGATGAGCTCCAGTTCGCTAGCCAAAGCAGGTCACTCAACACAGTCTCAGGTCGCTAAGATAGTGACCCAAGCATAAGTGAGGAAGCCTAGTCAACAACTGGTGGCACATATTTTCAACCGACAAGTCAGCCCCAAAACCAACACATCAGCCCCCAGCAGTCCAACAATGATCTGCCTAACATTTATTGCCTGACGCTAGACATTAATTGCCCACTGTGGTAGAAATGATAGCCTTACTATTTATCAAATTACACTTGTAACCCTCCCTAGTTCTATAAATAGGAGGGGGAGATCATTATAACAAAATAAGTAAGAAACTATATACAGACACTTTGTTGAATCAGTGAGAGAACACTGATATTGCAACTCTGTGCAGCCAAACAAAGAAACTATAGTATTACAAAAAAATACAAACCACCATGGACATAGGGGCCATATTGGCTTTAGCCAAATCTTGATAAAAAGCTTCTATGTCCATTGTTCTTCCTTTCTCACTTTCTTTCCTATCAAAACTTAGGTTATTAGCTTGTAGTTTGGGATATTGAAGAACTATTCAGATTGACTAAGATCTGGGTTCACTAAACTAAATTTTACCGTCAACATACTCGCAATGTACTTAAAGTGTTGTTGATAACTCATTAACCTGTGAGTAAGGTAGGCCTAAATAGCAACCAAGAAGATTTGTTTCTAGAGTTGATTAAACCGAGAAAATAAGAAAATGAACAAATTTTAAATAGAAACTAATGGAATGAATAATGATGAGCCCCAATCAATATTTCTAGAAATTTCAATTTTGTCATGTAACTCTTGCAAATGAAAAAAGATAATTGAAAAATATAAAGTCTCATTACAATTGATATTTGGTTAATAGTTTTATCTACATTATAATTTTAAGGTGGTCTAGTATTGAATTTTAAAGTTGAGGGAGATAAGTTGATACTAAAACATAATTTAAGTCAGTATAATATACTTCACCTTTTTTTGTTATAACCCTATGTTATGACTAAGAGCATTATTTTTTTTACATTTTCTTACTAAAAAATGAACGATTGTAAATGTATATTCAAGTTTTCCCAAAAATGGAATGATTTATTTTCTATTGAAATGTAATAAACATATATATAAATAAATAAAATTAAGTATATTTTATTATGAATAACAAAATTTATGTTTGTGAAAGTAAGAAAGTGTTTTATCTTAAAAATATACAGTGATTGGGCGGGGGCAATGTAAAATCTTTCAGGAGACAATATAGAACTTTTCAAGAAACAACTATAAAAAATTTATAGTACAATGTGAAACAAGGTAGAGGCTGGCCCCTCTATTGCGCTACCTTGTTCCGGCCCAACCTAATAATAATTTGGTTAAATTAAGCATTTTTTATCCTTATAATTATCTTCAATTTTTAATTTTATTCTTATACTTTTTTTTAATTAGATTCTAAAGTTTAATTAATTTTGTTTCTAGTTAATTTAAAGATTTTCATATATGAAATATGAAAAACTTTTGTTGATTTGTGTAATTATATCATAACATAGAAATAAAGAAAGTAGAACTCTAATTACAAATGTTTTTTTTTTTTTCAAATTACACCAAACTGTTACCCAAATGAATAGATCCACCATATAATTGCATAGGTCCTCCAATGTTAGCCATATTGGATAATTGAATAAAACTTTTAAATTGATAAATATAGGAAGCTAATTACAAATGGAAATAAATTGTTAGGACTTAATTATAAGGGAAAAAAAAAGAATAATGACAAAATTACAAATTAGAACATATTATAGGGACTAAAAATTCAATTCAACATTCAATTTTTTCTCCCTAATATATAAATCGATCGCATTTGATCTATCTTAAATACAATATTTTATTTTGATCTTCTAATATCCAAATTAGATCCAACTAAGTCCAAATTCATAATTTCAATTAAATTGAAAATGAAAAATCTTAAATAAAAGGGTTATAAACCAACAATCACTTGAAGGGAAATTAGTGGGATTTACATGGGCACATTACAAAAAGTGCAAATCACTTGATTTATCTAGGTGTGAAAATATCCTTATTTGGCCATCAACATTATCTAACTCACTAATTTCGCTTCCACTAATTGTCAACTTTAAGCCTCGAAACTTTGTATGATGACTAGAATTTTTAATTTTCAATTTGATAGAAATTCCTAATATGAACTAAATTTGGTCTAATTTGTATATTATAATGATCAAAATAAAATACTATATTTTGTGCAAACTAAACAAGATCAATTTATATATTAGAGACTAAAATTATAATTAAGTATAAATTTAAAATAAGCAGTTATCACAAATATCGTTAGTGATACAATAATATCTAATTGAGATTTTAAGATTTTTTCCCCTCCGTGATATGAATTCAAACTTGAAAGATTATGTTTATTTTAGTGCCTTGCCACTCATTAAGTGAAAATAAAAAATAAAAAAATGCAGTTGCCAAATTCCAAATCAAGGTCATGAAGGATCTTCTCTTGTATGATTTGATCTTCAACAAAATTCTAGAATTAATTTAATCTTCTACAATAATCCTTTCTTAGCCATTAAATCCCTAATAATTTTAAAGTGATATAATGTAATCTCTCGTTAGTTTCATATTTCTAAATTCTAAATTGAAAATCATTTTTTTCCTGTATTTGAATTATGAACCATTGCACAAAAACCATAGCTCACCCATAGAATTGTATGTCTCTTTTTCAGTTTAACATTGTGAATGTTCTAAATTAACAGAGTTCATGTGATCTTTAGCCCGTAGAACTAATGGTTACATGGAAAGAGACAAGTGGTGGATCCTTGGATCTTGTTGGCCACTGACCAAAAGATCATGTGTGGATGACAGACTTGATGAATCTCCTTCCTTAATGCTCTTACGGATGAAACTCATGCTGTTTGTGAATCTTTTAGTTCATGACAGAATAAGGTGGGCTATGAGCAACTCTGGTGCCTTTAATGCCAAGAAAACTCAATACTCAATTGACAGATAATTAGAATTAGTACTTACAGGTTTAGGAATTAGGTTATTTGAGCAATACATTGTTTGCAAATGTTGTAAGAAAAGTTGGGAAAAAATTATGTTGCAACTTGTGAGGAAAATATTAGAACATAAAAAGACCTTCAACAAATACTCTGCTTTTTAAACTGGAGCCATCTCGTTTTCTTTACTTTCAAGGACTATGGGTCAAATATATAAAAAGCATATACCAATGCCGTAGATGATTGAATCAATTAAACACTAGGAATTAGACTTAGAGAAATTTAAAAAGACTAGGAAATATTAACCCAAAAAAAAAAAAAGAGTAGGACATCAGCTGGGACCTACCAAACCAAATCTTTCTCCACGATAAACTATGATCATGCCTCAACTTCTACGTTCTGCTTGTCATAGCACTAATAAAGACTTATAAAGTCCATCCTGTGGATGATCCACACACATGATCAAAATAAATCCAGCAGCTATATTCAAGCATACAGCCCAAGACGATCCATTGTGTTATTATTGCAGGTAAACATCCTACAAAACATTTTTATGATGTTTTGGCTCTGCAGTAGTCCTGCTCTATACAAACAGCATACTGGCTCAGTAAAGGCAGGAAGTCATCCTTTGCAAAGGTATCTCTCTACTTAGCACCTGTATGAGATAAATTAATAAATAGTTGAATACATTCTGATAAGAACATCACTAGTGCCCAACTAATTACAAACCTTCTAGGATAAAAGGCCCAACGGGATCAACTTGAGGAGATTCAAGCTGCTGGTTGGATTCATTTTGACTGACCGGTGGAGGTTCAAGTAGTTGTTCAGGGTTAAACTCCTCAAGTTTTAAATGTGGTTTGTTGTGGTCAGGAGTGGGTGGCTCCAGTTGCTGGTACTTGGGCTGGTTTTTCTCAAGGAGAAGGTAGGTGGTGCAATACCAGAATAACAGGATTCTACTTTGTGCTACCACCGTATCCCTAACCCGACTTCCTCCAAAGGAAAGGCGCTTCAGTGCCTGTGAAAGAAGAGAAATGGAAGGGGGGAATGAAATTTGATCAGGAAAGAATAATTTCAAAGCTACGATTACATTTTTTTACGTATTCTGACAGTGGGAGTGGAATGCCACCAGATAACGATTTTGCATAATCAGTATGCTATTGATATATTTTTTACACAGGTTATCCAGGAAACATTAATGATAGAAGATAAATGACTGTTAAATAACTCAGATGATTCAATGAAGGTGCACTGCAAGTGCAACAGTTGTAAATTTCAGAAAACACATATGCGGACCAGTGATAAAGTGTGAAAGCAGGAATACTAGTTCTGAAGCAACTAAGTTTTTCATGGCACACTTGAGCAAAATATAACTTGAAGAAAAACTAAGGATGGCCTGGTGGTGTTTGACCTTTCCTCAAGTGGGGTTGCAATCTACTATGAAGGGTGATAAGTGCCATTTCCATAACAATATTAACTACAGTATTGACTTAAGTTAATAAGCCACAGATTTACTCCAATCCCCTGCTAGCTGGTAACAGCAGAGGGTTAGGACCCAACAACTAGGGCTAGCAATGAATCAAGTTGAGCTGAGTTCAGACTCGGTTCAATTTAAATTTTCTCAGCACAAAGCTAGACTCAAGCTTGATTTAAACCAATTTATTCAGCTTGAATCCAACTCAAATTAAGCCCGCAAGTTCGATTCAACCCATTAAACTCAAACCAATGCTAATAATTGAGTATTTTGTACACAATTTAATAGCTTAAAAATTATGAAAACAAATTTCTTGAACAACTTAATAGGCATAGAATAAATAGAAGAATATGAATCGCAAAAGATAGTATTATAATACTATTACACATATTATAAGAATACTCAATGTACAAATGACAGTTTATCTCAAAACATAACAGCATATTTCAACCATGACTGGGTACAAAAGAATGCAACGAGTTGGTTTTAATTTTCCAATTATTTCATTAGTGCTCCTAACGTAATAGATTTTCCCACTAATAATCATAAACCTTATCTAAAAGTCCATAAAAGAAAAACGAACCTAATACATCTGTTCCTAGCATTATAAATCTGCTTGAGATAATGATTAATGACACATGAAGTAAAGTTTATTTATTTATTTGATTTATGGAACTAAAATTTTTTGTTAAATCCTTATCCTTTGGTCATCACTCTTCTAATAATATGGAGTGTAAACACCAAGAGTTCAAGAGTCCAAAATTATTGGTAGGAAATAGAGATAAAATATATAACTAATAAGTCATTTGGTTATTTAGCTAAACTATGATACTGGAGATAAGTCATAAATTTAGATAAGTTTATAAGTTCTTGAGCTTCATTAGAACTCTACCTTTTGTATAGGCTTCATATAAATAGAGGAATAGGGATAAATCTTTCAATGTAATTCAGCTATCTTATTTAATTGAATAATATTTTTTCTCCAATTCTCTCTAGCCTCTATCTGTCTTTTCCTTTTACCTAAATCCTAATTATTTTCTTAGCAGTCATCAAGTGATAACCACCATTCATCTAATTTAATTATTTTTACATAAAGGGATTTTTAAAACACTCATAAAATATAATATATTATATTAGTAATAAAGATATAATATATTTTATAATAAGATTGCATCAAATACTTTAGTTAATATAATATACATTATAATGATTGTGTGTATATATCGAGCCACATTGTGATACAAATTAACTACACTCCTGATAACTCAAGCTTCACTCATTTACAAAATGAGCCAAATAATTTAGCTAACATATCACTCATTTATCTCATGAGCTTGGCGTATGGAACTAAAATTCGAATTGAGTTGTAAGCTCTCACAACCTAACTTGACTCATTGCCAGCCTTAGACCCAACTTGCCATAAGCAATTTATCAAAACCCATCCATTTAACTACTACCTGATTCAAGTTTATGCAGTAGTTTCAGGTTGTGGACATTTAGTTACAATTCTTTTGGCATCCTTGTCAGCCAAGAGTTACCAAGCATTTCCTTAACCATTCTCTATTCATTCTTCTGTTATACCCATACAACACAGTGTTTCTTTTAGTTTATGTGCACATCAACTATACATGATAATAATTCTTATTGCACTGCTGTTGAACTAAACTTCACTTGAAAATAGAAAAGATTCATAGCGTTCCCCTGACCTGTTCTCCAGTTTGGACATCAAATGATTGCTGATGATCAAATTGAAGACCACTAAATTCATTGATGCAAAGTCCCTGAAAGGCCCTGAAAGTGTGAAGAACCAGTTTGGCATTAATCAGTATGAAAGGGAAACTAATGGCTAACTTCCAAATAATTTTAGGCTGAGTAAACTTCCTTATTTCCTAGTAACAATTATCTAGCTGATGTAAATTCAGATTCTGCTTACCATCTAATCAGAGAAACATTTGGAATCCAGCGGAAGATGATTGGAGCATTCTCAGGATTGACATAGTAGCCTCCAAATACTATAAAAACTGTCATGAGAGAGGGGCCCAATGCCATTGCTGCTTCTGTTGTGGGAACCATAGCCCCGACAGTAAGACCCATTGCAGAAGCAGCAAAAGACTCCATGGTGACAATACCACAGAATTTCCCAAATCTAGAATGCCAAACTTTTGAGTCAGGAATATTTGAGATGAAAAGAACTAACTGTTAAAAAAACCCCACTGAAGGACAATAAAGAAAAGAGAGAGAGAAGAGGGAAAGGACAGATAGACATCACAAGATGGTTTTTAATTCTCTTGTTTCCATAGCCTTTCACCATAATGCAGCCTAATAACAAGACTTCATATGTACAAGCTGCTAATGAAATGTAGAATTGGATGATATAGAGTTGACCATTACATTATCATCATCCACAGCTAATTCACATTTCAAACTTTACAGTTTTTCAGGGAAGCCATAGACCCCGTTGGAAACCATTATGGCTTCTGTACAGAGGGAAGTCAGAAATGGTTATCTTAATAATCCAGAGCAAAACAGAAATTTTCACCACATTTAGCTCCCTTCCCCTCATGATATGGACTGGTTAGGAAATTACAATGTACTAACAAAAAAATCAAAAGAATATGAAAGAAATGCAAACGGCATTGAAGCTTGCTAATCATAGAGGTCAAGTCAGGACATGCACCTCAGTAAAGTAGGATGAAGACGTGCCATGGGGTACAAAACAGCACCAAACATTAAAGGAAATGCTGCTCCAATGGGAATCTCAGCCAACAATTTTGAAAACAGATAGGGACCCAAGGCATAGGACCCTTTTGCTCGTTCTCTATCTACAATTGCATGCTCCTTTGGAAACACACCTGCAGTCTTTGTAAGAGCAGCCATAGCTGTGTTTATTGCAGCAACCTGTGATTTCCATCAATATAAGGGGTCAAAAAGACATAATTGCCAAGGTTATTACAAAGAAAATATTTAACTCAATTCAACCGAGATTTGTGTAGATATGTGCTTAGTGAAATCACTCATATTATGTAACCAAGAATAAATAAAACACCTTTGTCCTCTTTTGATCTTATTTTTCTTCATCCTAGAAAGAAAACAAAAATTTGACCATCTCAATTTTTTTTTTTTTGTCCTTTTTTATTAGTCCGCAATTTTAACACATAAAATGCCGGTTATCTTGTCATTATTTTTTTTCCTAAAGTTAAATTAGCACTTATTATCCATTTGATACTAATATTTAATATTTTGAGAATCTACTCATAAAGCAGTATCATTGAGGCAATATATTGTGCCTTTTTCTGATGTAGGTTGTTAATTCAGGTGTGTGTGCACACAAAATATAGACACCTCCAGAGAGGTGTCCAGGCCAAATACCAAGTTTTGAGCTTCTAAGAAGCCACAATAAAGTAGACAATTGTTCTATTAAAGATCTGATCTGCAGCGTAAGTATAAAAGGTTGTATGTCCAGGATATAGGTTTAAAAGCTTGTATGTAGCATCATAGTCATAAAAAGAAATCTCATTTTGGATTGAGATTATGTTAAATATCAAACCATACCCACCAGTTCAGAGGAGTTAGTATGCAGTGCAATACAAAACTCATGATCAGATAATAAGAATATGCAGAGTAAATTTTATTTTACTGGTATATAAGTTTAGCAACTTGACTTTTAAGACAGAATATTTAATTAATCTTTACCACATAGAGCTGAATAAAACTCAATATGGGACAAAAATTTCAAATTTTTCCTATGATGTATTGTCGAATCAAGTCAAAGAGGAAAAGGCCGGAAGGAAGCAAGAACATTGCACACCTGAAGCAATCCCATTCGGTCTTGTATTGAAGTCTGGGATCTTCCCATTCTCCAAAAGACTGACCCAAAGATAATTGCTGATGCAATGGACATCCTTGCTCGTACTTTGTTTGTTGGTCCATCACGAGAAGCCTAGTGAAGTATTAAATCATTAATCATTTCGAGTGAAAAGATGAGTTTCATGGGCCATACATTTGAAGTAATTTTGTGATGTTGTTCCATAGAGGGGTCAGGGATGAGAAGTTGACAAAAATAACATATGCTGTTAATGTTGTAAGCTAGATGGAGAAGATGAAGCAATCAGTTATATAATTGTACACAGAAATCAAACAAAGGTCATCTTTGTAATTATGCCGCAAATTACATGAGAAGCCTCATAAGGCTTTCCATTTGGCACATATAGTATTTCTTTATCAAAAGTAAGGAAAAATTTTTCAAGGCCTCATCTTGCCACCAAAGCAGTAGACAAATAAAGGAGTACACGGACAGAAAAAAAAAAAAATGCAGACCTGCATCCATGCTCGCCTAAGAAGCAACCAGAATTGTTTCCACCAACCTTCTTTCTTCTTAGCTACAGTTCTGCTGATTTTCTTGCCATTTCTAGAGAGCCCATCTTTGGTTATTGGAGTTGCATAAATTATTGTAGATAGTCTTTGTGAGAGTGACTCAACAAGACCATCAATCCTTTTTTGTGAGGAATAGACACTTTCAGCAGAACTATAGTCAATGGATATAAGATCAGCCAAAAATTCAGCGGGATTTACATGAGCTGGGCAATGGTACCTGTAGCATAAAGAATTATCAACCGAGTTTCATACTCAACAGTCAAATAGTCATAGCATAGTACCATTATAATTTCAAACTACTATCTCAACACATTATTTCCTACTTCAATTCAAGATTATCAACGCTAGATAATTTGTATGAAGAAAGGGACCACTTTTTATTACATTAACAAATGGGTCATGATAGAGCCTTGGAGCTCTATATTAGACTTAGAACAGAAAGGGATACAGAGAGAAAGAAAACAGAGGTAGGAATAGAGTAGAA